>CATIWQ010055053.1:0-16275 GCA_949673415.1 Euphorbia schlechtendalii | reverse complement strand
AAATGACTAAAACTATAGTGTTTATTGTGTAAAATTATAATGATAATAAGTGTAGTTATACACTTATCAACCCTTCCCAAAATGAGTCACTTAGATATTTGAATGAAAATGAATAACAGAGGATTTCAACTTATAAAATGTTGAATCCTTCACAAATATTTTAGCTTAGATAGAATTCTACTTTTGATCATTTTACTCCCAAGATTTACCTAGTATTTGCATTTGCATAAAAAACAACTACATACCACATGAAATCTTTTATATGAAGTATAAAAATGACTCAAACTATAGTGTTTAATGTATAAATTTGTCATGATAATATGTGTAATTATACACTTATCAGTATACTTGCTATGCATTGATAGATGTTTCGGAAGGAAAAATTAAGTTAAGGATAGGTGATGATATTGTTGAATTTAACATGGGTAAAGCTGATAAATATATGATATATGCATGAAACTTGACTTAATTGATGCTTGCATCCAAGAGGTTGTTAAGTTTGATTTCATCCATGAATATGAAGTCTAGGGGTTGAAAAACTCCATTGATACTTAAATCTCTTATATGTTCCTAAAATATATAGTATAAATATAGTAGTGTGTTTTTATGTACTAGTGTAGTTTTTCAAATAAAAGGAAAGAAGAAAATATTTTTGATTTTGGCATATCGCGACCGTGACCTGTATCGTGCTTGTGATCAGTATGGTTTGAACTCTCTATTTCTGTATAAGAGAGAGTCACGATCGGGCTAACCTTCAAAATTGGTACCTGTGCGATTTGCATAGCTGTTACTGCTGTAACAACTATATTTTAACGGTTATATTTGATATATATCCATTAGAAAAGCAATTAATACCCTATTTTCTATATAAATAACCACTTTTCCTAGTTTGTTTTACAAAAACTCTTTTTCATAATCTCAATCCTTTGCAAAAGCAAGTTTTCTATCTTTCAAATCTATGATTCAAAATTCTTGAATTCCATTCTAATGGCATAGAAGAAACCAACATCATCAAAGAGGAAGAGCAAAGTGGTGAGTCGACAAAACGAATGGTTATCCCTTTCCAATCTATAGTGAAGAAGAAGTTGAAAGATACTTGAGAATCAAGAACTTCGATTTTCTCGGTACGCTTTTCTACGATCCTACTTTTACTATTAATGTTGGGATTCACGCGGAAGTAGAGTATTTTTCATTATTTGGATTGGAAACGTTCTAGAGTTTTCATTTTCCTTTTATCGAGGAATGGGTCCTTGAATTCTTGGTTACTGTTGCGGAAGATGGAAACTTTTTGAAGAGGAAACTCAGGAATGGAAGAGAAGAGTATAAGTTCACTATGATGGATTTAATCAAATGGTTTGGTTTGGGAGAAAATTTTGACGAGATTGAGAAAGATGAAGATTATGAATAAACAGATGTTTGGACTGAGTTAATGGGATTAGATCGATACGATGTTAAAAACTCATCTAACAAAAACATCCGAAGTAATAGCCTTCTCTACCTTCACAAGTTTATTTCTCAAAGTCTTTTCTTTCAAAATGAAACAACTAAGGTGACAATGAAGGACTTGGAAATATTAGAGTGCGTAGTTTCCCAGTTTCGAACAAAATTTCCTATGTATATGATGGAATCCATCACTAGTCTTACTACACATAAAAAAGCCAGAATTGGAGGTGCAAATGCAATTTATGGGATAATTTTGGGGGAAAAGAATCAATTACCGTACCATTATAATCCAAGGGAGAAATTTTAACTTTATAGGAGGAGTGTATATGAAGAGAGAAGGATTGGTTAAAGAAGAAGGAGGAAAGTTTACGTTTTTACCCTATGGAGTAAGGTTAAGGAAGCTTAGACCAACAGATGAATCTATATATCGAGAGAACCAACAAGAAGATGACGTTGAAGAAGTTCAATTCGAAAGTAGTAATTCAAGACAAGCCTCGGGAAGTACAAATGATACTTGGAGAGGAAAGTTAGTGAAAGATGTCGACCAAGCATGCATAGACATAGCAACAATACAGTAAGATGTTCGTCAACAGACAAAACCCAACATTTCATTGAATCGCAAGTTGAATACATATTTCAAATGCAGAATTTGGAAATCTCGCTGAGTCCTCAAGATTCAAGTTCCGATGAATAAAATAGGTTTAAATTCTTTTTCTTTTCTTGTATTTTATTTTATTTTCAGTTGTGTGTTTTAGACTAGGTTTATATTTTAATAAAATGTTCCACAATGAGGATATTGTGTTCTTTAGTGTGGGGGGATGTTTGTAAAGCAGTCCTGAAAACTATCCAAAAAAATAAATAAAATAAAAAAAAATCAAAGAATTTGAAAATTTTTGTTGATTTTTGAGTTATTTATACATTAGCCATTCTTATACTTTACTAACATTTGTCCAAGGTTATTTTGAGTGTTAGGTATTACAATTTTGATGTTAGTGCAAACTTTGGACAATATTTTTGCTTCGAATTTGAGCGCATATTGAATTTGAGCGTTTTTAGCACAATATTTTGCATTTGGCAAGGATGAGTTGTGAGTAACATTCGAAAGCAACATTCCAAGTAAGTTTCGATTTACATTTCAATGCAACATGAATTAGTATAAGTTGTATAGTTTTAGTTTAATGCTATTGATAAGTTTAAGTGGAGTAATATCTAGTAGTATTCTTACTATGAGTTTTATATGTAAATCTCGAATAAGCCCTATAAGTATTGAGTGTGTTTGAAGTGTTAGGAAACTATAGCCATAATACTTTGAAATTAATCAATAAAGGATGAGGGTATTGAGAGAAAAAATCAAAATAAAGAGAGTATAACCAATGAGTTATGCAAAAGGTGAGGAATGGTACAAAGTAGAAACTGCAACCATTCAATGAGTGAAAAAGGAAAAGTAGCATAGCACAAAAAATGGGTGCAAAGTATAAAGTAATTCAAAAACATATGCTTAAAAGAAAAAAAATGAGAGAAAGTGGTATGGAGTATAAAATGCAACCCTTAAAAAAAGGGGAGAGTGGTATGGAGCATAAAATGCAACCACGAAGAGTGTTTTTAGCATCCTAGGTTACCTAAAAATGCCTTGAGATCAAATTTTCCAAAGTGTGCTCCTTTTGACTTTATACTTTATACTATGCTTAAGAGAAGGAAATATTCAAGTATGCATATAGCGCTTATATGAAGATGCGAAGTGGTTGAACCTCCATTAAGAGCAAAGGTATGTAACTAGGCTATATGAATTGCACATTACTAATTTGTGGGAAATTTCAGACTTCTACTTGAATCTTATGCAATGTGAGAATGTGGTACTCACTACAATAGTCTTTCGCCAAATAAGGTATGAACTTGGATAACTAATTTATACACTTATGTTGAATTTACCTTGAGGGCAAGGCAAAAGTTAAGTGTGGGGATGTGATAAGTGTATAATTACACCTATTATCATGATAATTTTACATATTAAATAATATAATTTTAGTCATTTTTATACTTCATATAAAAAATTTCACGTGGTATGTAGTTGTTTTTTATGAAAATGCAGGTACTAGGTAAATCTACCAAGTAAAATGAATAAAGTTGGAAATCTATGAAAAAAGAGTGAAAAAGGTGCAAAAAGTTGCATAGAATTTAAGGATTTGGCAAAGGATCAAAGACGTCAAAGATCGGTAAAAATCACAAAGAGGAATCATGTGAAAAAGGCATGTCACGATCGTGACACATATATCGCGATCGCAACTTGTTAACTTTCACAACAGAAAGTTGCCAACCAAGTATTCATGACCGTGATAATCATTCGTGGTCGTGACCTTGACAGTTTTTTGGTCAACTCTTCTCTTCTTTCAACCGTCGGATAAGAACGATCAACCACCATAAACTACCAAATGAAAAGACACCGTTTGGAAGTCAACCAATCATGAAAAAGTTCCTTTCCATTGTGGATAAGATCAAATCAATTCAACCAATCACAATGAAGTGGTGTAATTTTTCACCAATGGATACGACTCTTCATTTGGATAGACGCAACCCTTCGTATTCTATAAATAGGCTTCAAGACTCAACAAATTTCATGTGGATTATGTAGTGTGGCATGAGTGATAAGTGTGTCTCATAGATAGAGAGTAAAAATATCTAGATTTCGCTACGTTCATAAGTGTTAGCGAGAAAATGTTTAAGTGATTCGAACCTTATTTCGACCACTAGATTTCTCTACATATTCGGGCGATTGTTATATAAGTGTAATTGCAAATCACTCATCAATAAAATTTTTCATTCTTCAATATTCGTTTATTCGATATTCACAAAGAATAGCATCCTAGCGTAGGTTCAATGCGAGTCGAGACCGAATTCAAAGCAGACGCAGGAATCGCGAGAATTGACGACTCCCATTAAATAGTGGATACGGTTTGATCAACTTTAGCTTTCAATTGCATACCTTACAACTTTGCTTTGCTTTCTACTTATACTTTCTACTTTGAAGTTTATGATATGTCTATGTGTTATAATGTGTATTTCATGTTGAGTCTTTTATATTAATCAAGTCATATGCTTTTTAGTTAACTTTAAGAGTAGTTTCGGGCTTAACGGGATTGTATATAATCATTGGATCTGTGATTATAACATTGTTTAGTGAGTCAACATTTTTTGAATAGTAACTTACTAAATATGGCTATGTGAGAGTAACCCGTACTAAGCATAGTAATATTGTTATTCAGGTTTATAAAATCATCTTAATTCGTTTGCACTAGATTTAGAAAAGTCATTTCATGTGTTGCTCTACCGTGAATAATTTAATATCTGAGTGTCCTGAATAGAATTTGTTAAATTAATCTAGTGTATGTAATATCTTTGATGATTTTGCATGTTTTCTTTTCTATACTTGTTCATAGGGAATATCTATATACTTTTTATCTTCTCTAATCTTTCATACATTTGTCTATCCATCCATCATTCGAATCCTCAAAAATAAATTACATTATTTTCTTTTATTCCGTTCCTCCTTTTGATCTTTAGAACTGGTTCCTTTCCTGTGGGATCGATATCTTTTAAAACTACATTGTAACTATTTACTTGCAGTGCTCACCATTTTTCTATTTAGATAAGCGTATTGACAACACCTGTTCATATTTTGAACTCTTATGTTATCGGTAGGAAAGTGGGAGACAAGGTTTTTTGCTTCTTTATAAAATGTAAATCCTCAGAGTCAGTAGAGTCAAACCTTGCGAATAAAGGCAAGTGTGTTTTAAAGATCAGGAGACTACGGTACATTTTTATTTTTATTTTGCTTTTATTTTATTCATATATTTTTTGTTATTTTATTTTGTTTTGAGTCAAAATATTTGCTAACATGCATGGGGATAAGTTTTTTGGTGATTACATGATTGATGATCTAATTGATATATGCGTAGATGAAATTTATCATGTTACATCTCATGAAGAGTCAACATCCGAATATCTTGAAAATTTAGAATGCTCCTTTGATACCAAAAAATTAGTTAGAGAAGATGATCCTACACCAACTTCTATAGACTAACCACCCTTAATAGAATTGAAACAATATCCTAGTCATTTAAAGTATCCATTTTTAGGAAGCAACAATACCCTACCCATTATCATTTCTAGTAAACTATCTGGACTGCAGGAAGAAGCATTATTGGAGATAATAAAGGGTAGAATTAGAAGTATTGGTTTGAAAATTTCCGATATTAGAGGGATTAACTCTAATATAGTAATGCATTCCATAAATTTGGAAAATGATAGTAAACCCAAAATTGAAAGGCAAAGAAGATTAAATCCTCACATGAAGGAAGTTGTGAAAAAGGAGATTATTAAGTTGCTAGATGCAAGAATTATCTATCTGATTTCCGATAGCAAATGGGTTAATCCTGTTCAATGCGTTCCAAAAAAAAGGTATTACTGTGGTTCAGAATGAAAAGGGTAACTTAGTTCCTACAAGGACAATAACTGGATGGAGAGTTTGCATAGACTACAGGAAGTTAAATGCGGCCACTAGGAAAGACCATTTCCCTTTACCATTTATAGATTAAATGTTAGAAAGAATATCAGGTCATGCATATTACTATTTTCTTGATGGATTCTCTAGATATTTTTAAATTCATATTAAGCCAAATGACCAGGATAAAACCACTTTTACATGTACATTTGGTACATTTGCTTATAGAAGAATGCCTTTTGGGTTGTGTAATGCTCCGACTACTTTTCAAAGGTGTGTTTTTGCTATTTTTAGTAAGTATGTTGAGGATATTGTGGAAGTTTTCATGGATGATTTCTCTGTATATGGAGATTCTTTTGAAAAATATATAGAAAATTTGGATAAAGTACTTGCTATATGTGAAGAAACTAATTTGGTATTGAATTAGGAGAAACGTCATTTTATGGTTAATGAAGGAATAGTTTTAGGTCATAAGATAGATGAGAAGGGAATTCATGTAGATATAGTAAAAACCGAGATCAATGAGAAATTACTTCCTCCCATAAATGTTAAGGGAATAAGATCTTTTCTAGGCCATGCTGGATTTTACAGAAGGTTTATTAAAAAATTTTCGGTTATAGCTAAACGTTTAACTAATTTATTAGTAAAAGATGTGAAGTTCAATTTCTTTGATGACTGTTTAAAAGCCTTCAATATCTTAAAACAAGCATTAGTTTTGGCACCCATAATTGTTAAACCAAGTTGGTCTCTACCATTTGAATTGATGTGTGATGCTAGTGATGTTGCTGTTGGTTGTGTTTTAGGTCAAAGGTATGAAAAGATTAGAATGCAATATATTATGCGAGTCACACTTTATCCTCTGCACAATTCAATTACACAACCACGGAAAAAGAGATGTTAGCTGTTGTATATGCATGTGATAAATTTAGATCATATTTGATTGGATCTAAAGTAATAGTTTATACAGATCATGCTGCTTTGAGATATTTGTTTACTAAGAAAGATGCCAAACCTATAATAATTAGGTGGATCCGTCTTTTACAAGAATTTGACTTAGAAATAAGGGACAAAAAGGGAAGTGAGAATACCGTAGCTGATCACTTATCTCGTTTAGAAGATGATAAGGGACCTATAGGTGAAATTGGTGATATTAATGAATTCTTTCTAGATGAAAATCTTATGTCTGTCAAATATACTATTAGTCCATGGTATGCCGACTATGCAAATTATTTAGTTACGCATACTTTACTCTCTGATATAGATTCTAATGGTAAGAAGAAATTTCTTTAGGATATTAGATCATTTATGTGGGATGACCCTTACTTGTTTAATGTTTGTGCCGATGGTATTATTCGCAGATGTATAGATGATACTAACTTTTCTTCAGTTTTAAGTCATTGCTATGATAGCATATATGGAGGACATTTAGGACCAGCAAAAACTGCTGCTAAAGTTCTAGAAAGTCGATTTTATTGGCCAACGTTATTCAAGAATGCTAAAGATTTTGTTCAGAATTGTTATAATTGTCAGAGAACAGGAAATATAAGTCGAAGGGATGAGATGCCATTAAAAAACATCTTAGAAGTGGAACTTTTTGATGTTTGGGGCATAGATTTCATGGGATCATTTCCAACCTCCAATGGTAATAATTACATTCTGGTTGCAGTTGTTTATGTTTCTAAATGGGTTGAAGCTAGCGCATATAGTAAGAATGATGCTACAGTAGTTGCTAAGTTTCTTAAGCAATTATTTAGTAGATTTAGAGTTCTTAGGACCATAATTAGCGATGGAGGTTCACATTTCATCAATAAGACTTTTGAGAGTTTGATGCGGAAGTATGGAGTGCATCATAAGGTTGCTACTCCATATCACCCTCAAACTAGTGGTCAAGTAGAAATCTCTAATCAAGAAATAAAGTGGATTCTCGAAAAGACTATTTCAAATTCAAGGAAAGATTGGTCTACTATATAATTTAACTGATGCATTATTGGCTTACAGAATAGCTTTTAAAACACCTAATGGCATGACACCCTACAAGTTGGTTTATTGGAAGGCTTGTCATTTACTAGTAGAATTAGAGCATAAGGCTTTATGGGCTTTGAAGAATTTGAATATGGATTTATACAAAGCCGGTGAAAGAAGAAAGTTTGATTTAAATGCTTTAGAAGAACTACTTTTGTCATCATATGAAAATGCAAAGATCTACAAAGAGAAGACAAAACGATTGCACGATGCAAACTACAAGAAAAGAAGTTTAAGGTCGGAGATAGAGTTCTATTATATAATTCTAGGCTTCGCTTGTTCCCTGGAAAATCAAATCTCATTGGAAGGGAGCCTATGAAGTTATTCAAGTGTTTGATAATGGAGCATTGGAATTGAAAGCCGAAAATGGAGAAATATTTCGAGCCAATGGTCAACATTGCAAAAATTATCTCGGAAATAAATTTGAACAACAAGACTTTGATGTTCATTTACTATCATCACCATGATCATTCAAGGTATAAAATAGTAAATATTTATCTATTATATTTAACAACATTTGTTTGTGTTTGTGTTTCTAAGTTCTTATAGGTACAAAGTCTAAAAATTGAAGAATTTGAAGAATTAAAGAAGATCGCGACCATGACATATATCTCACGCTCATGAATAATGGGTTTCAAAACATACTATTTCTGTGATTAAGGAGTCACGATCATGACAAGCCTTCACGATCGCGACATGGGAAAAATATAACCGTTACAGATCACGATTCAACACGTGATAGATGTCCATAACTGCCATTAACGACTAGTTTTAACAATAACAGCTATATTGACCATTGTGGCCAATTAGAGACCTCTTAGAACTCTATAAATAGGTCTACGTTGAACCCTAGCCACCACAACCTTCAAAAAGCTTACAAAAATTCTGAAATTTCTTCATCTTCACTCTTCAACATTCAACCTTTCTTTTTCGTTAAACCTTTCCACTTCAAAACAATCAAGATGCCTTTGAAGAAATCTGCAAATAAGAGAGAAAGCCAAACATACCAAGAGGAGTATGGTTGTCCTTTCCCTTTAAGGACAAGGGAAGAAGGCAAGCGCTACCAAAAGCTTAGCAAATTAGATATCATGGGGAAGATATTCCTCGATATGGTCTTCATAGTAACATTGAATCTCCGTAGAGAGATGGAGGCTTATCTTTTTACTCTTGGACTCACAAAGTTTGTGGAATTGCGTTTTCCTCAAAATCAAGATTGGATTCTCGAATGTCTAGTGACATTTGACTATGTAGATGTAAGGAAAAGGGTGATAAAATTCTGCAATAAAGGTAATCAATACACAGTGACAAGGGATATGATGCATATTTGGTTCGGGTTTGAAGTCGAAATATCATCAACCATGATGGATTCTTTTCAACCTAATCAAGTTTGGGTAGAATTAACCTGTAAGCATTCTTTTGACACTAAAAATTCTCCTAATAAACTCATTATGGATAATTGTATTCTTCTCCTTCACAAATTCCTCACAATTTCGGTATTTTGTCGAGTGGAAAATACAAAAGTCCAAAGAAGATATTTGTTTGTTCTTTCATGTGCAATTAAAAAGTAAAAGGCAAAATTTGTGGACATCATTTGGGAAATGATGATGAAAAATTCTACTAGCATGAGAAATAAGATTGGGGCGGCAGAAATCATCACCGCCATTGTTCTGGGTGTGCGAAAATAACTCCCGTATGCTCAACAAATGGGAGAATACTTTCGTTACATGGATGGAAGTTATTTGAAAAACGCCGGACTAATTCAAGAGAATGACAGTGAATTTTCATTCTACTCCTACGTCAATCACACCAAGAAACTAATCACATCTCATGAAGAAGCTTCTGGCCCCTCTGACCCAACCGCTGGACACTGCTCTGGAAAAGCTCCAATGATTGAAGTAGAAGAAGAAGAAGAAGAAAATGAAGCTCCGTAAGATTGGAAGGCAAGAATGCAACAAAAATTGGACAATTGCCAAGCGGAACTTGGAGTAATGAAAAAGGACATAAAAATTCTAAAGAAAAGTAATAAATCGATGCTTCGAAAATTACTTTCTTTCTTTAGAAAATAAAATTGTCACTTTACTCCTAGTCCCTCGGATTCTCCTTCTCAATGAAATGGGTTTTCTCTTTTCTTTACTTTTATTTTTCAAATTTTTAGACTAGTTCATTATTTTTCATTTTTATGTTTTTCATTTTAATAAAGTCTTCCACAATGAGGACATTGTGTTCTTTAGTGTGGGGGGGTGTTTGTAAAGAATCCCGAAAATTCAAAAAAAAAAAAATCAAAAACCTTGAAGAATTTGAAAATTTTTCTTGATTAATTGTTATTTATACTTTATCCATACCTATACTATACTAACATTTATCCAAGGTTATTTTGAGTGTTAGGTATTACAAGTTTGATGTTAGTGCATATTTGGAACAAAAATTTCGAATATACCACATGGTTGAAAGTGTGAGCGTTTTAGCATAACATTTATCAATTTGGTAAGGATGAGTTATGAGTAACATTCAAAAGCAACATTCCAAGTAAGTTTTGATATACATTTCAATGCAACATGGATTAGTATAAGTTGTATAGTTTTAGTTTAATGTTATTGATAAGTTTAAGTGGAGTGATATATAATAGTGTTCTTACTATGAGTTTTATATGCAAATCTCGAATATGTCCTTTAAGTATTGCGTGTGTTTAAAGTGTTGGGAAACTATAACCATAATACTTTGAAATTGATCAATAAAGGATGAGGGTATTGAGAGAAAAATCAAAAGAAAGAGAGGGATAACCAATGAGTTATGCAAAATGTGAAGAATGGTAAGAAGCAGAAACTACAACCATTCAATGATTGAAAAAATGAAAATTAGCATAGCATGAAAAATGGGTGCAAAGTACAAAGTACTTCAAAAAAACATATGCTTAAAAAGAAAAAAATGAGAGAAAGTGGTATGGAGCATAAAATGCAACCACTAAAAAAGGGGAGAGTGGTATGGAGCATAAAATGCAACCACTAAGAGTGTTTTTAGCATCCTAGGTTACCTAAAAAAGCCTTGAGATCAAACTTTCCAAAGTGTGCTCCCTTTGTCCTTAATACTTTATACTATACTTGAGAAAAGATAATATTCGAGTAAGCATATAATGCTTATATGAAGACACAATTCGGTTGGCCCTCCATTAAGAGTAAAGGTATGCAACTAGACTATATAAATTGCACATTACTAATTTGTGGGAAATTTCGAAGACTTTACTTGAATCTTATGCAACGTGGGAATGTGGTACTCACTACAATAGTCTTTCGCCAAATAAGGTAAAAACTTGGATTACTAATTCTATACACTTCTGTTGTTTACCTTGAGGACAAGGAAAAATTTAAGTCTGGGGGTGTGATAAGTGTATATTTACACTTATAATCATGATATTTTCAATCATTAAACACTATGGTTTAAGTTATTTTATAATCCATATAAAAGATTTCACGTGGTATGTAGTTATTTTTTATGCAAATGCAGGTACAAGGTAAATCTTGGAGGTAAAATGATTAAAGTTGGAAATCTATGCAAAAAGAGTGAAAAAGGTGTAAAAAGATGCGTGGAACTTAAGGAATTGGCAAAGGATCGAAGATGACAAAGATCGGTAGAAATCACATGGAGGAATCATGTGAAAAAGGCATGTCACGATCGAGACACATATATCACGGTCGCGACTTGTTAACATTAACAACAGAAAGTTGCCAACCAGGTTTACGGTAGCGACATACATTCGCGATCACGACCTTGATGGTTTTTGGTCAACTCTTCTCTTCTTTCAACCACTGGATAAAAATGATCAACCACCATCAACTATTAGATGAAAAGACACCTTTTGAAAGTCAAACAATAATGAAATGGTGCCTTTTCCATTGTAGATGAGATCAAACCAATTCAACCAATCACAATGAAGTGGTACAACTCTTCGCCAATGGATATGACCCTTCATTTGAACGAATGCAACCGTTTGTAATCTATAAATAGGGCTTCAATCTCCATAATTTCATATGTATGGGCATGGTATGTGGTATATGTATAAGGTGTATACGTGCATACATAGTTCTAGAGAGAAAATCATGTAGATTTCACTTCGTTCTAAGTTAGCAAGAAAATGTATAAGTGACTCGAACCTTATTTTTTTCATTTGATTTCTCTACATATTTGAGCGATTGTTGTATAATTGTAATTGTAAATCACTTATCAATAAAAGTTTTCATTCTTCAATATTCATTTATTCAATATTCACAAAGAATAGCATCCTAGTGGAGGTTTTGTACGAGCCGAGACCAAATTCAAAGCAGACGCGGGAATTGCAGGAATTGACGACTCCCATTAAAAACTGGATAAGGTTTGAACAACTTTAGCTTTCACTTGCATACCTAACAACTTTGCTTTGTTTTCTACTTATACTTTCTATTTCGAAGTTTATGATATGTCTATGTGTCATATTGTGTATTTTGTGTTGAGTCTTTTATATTAGTCAAGTTACATGCTTTTGAGTTAACTTTAAGCGTGATTTCAGGGTTAACAAGATTGTGTATAGTCACTGAATCTGTGATTATAAAGTTGTTTAGTGAGCCAACATTTTTGGAATGGTAACTTGCTTAATATGGCTATGTGAGAGCGATCCGTACTAAGCATAGTACTATTGTTATCCATGTTTATATAATCGTCTTAATTCGTTTGCACTAGACTTAGAAAAGTCATTTCATGTGTTGCTCTGCGGTGAATAATTGAATATCTAAGTGTCTAGAGCCGAATCTGTTCAAGTAGTCTAGTGTACGTAATATTTTTGATGATTTTGCATGTTTTCTTTGTTATGCTTGTTCGTAGAGATAATCTATACCGATTTCTTCTACTATAATCTATTTATTTACCATCACATTCCAACCACCCCACAATAATAAAATTATTTTCTTTGTTCCGTTACTCTTGTTCGTCTTTAGAACTGGTTCCTTCCCTGTAGGTTCGATATCTTTTAAAACTACATTGCAACTGTATACTTGCAGTTATCATCATTTTTCTATTTTGATAACTGGTATTGACAACACCTGTACTTTAAAGCAAAAATCTTGCGAATAAGTTATTAAACTTATCAGTAGAAAAGTGGCGAACAAAGAGGAGACTTGGGTGTCAGGGACAACAATGGACTCGGACTCATAAACCAGGACATCAGCATTTCCAACCTCCACTGAGGTAGATCGCAACAACTCCGATGTGATTTTTTGACAAGCCCTTGGTATTTGATCCGAAACCAATTGATCATCGGACGATACCCCTTGAAATCTGTCCTCAAATTCAGGCATAGAGACAGTGCTAGAGGACCTCGAATAATAATTGGAGCAGTTTGTGCAAGTCGTTATTGTTGTAATATATTGCACCTCTCCCAAAGCCAAATTAATACATTGGTCCATAGCTAACATTGGAATGCTCATGACACAAGTATTAACGTCCACGTAATCCGATCTCATGAAGTTATGATCAATTGAAATCACCTCCCCAGAACGATATCCACATCACGAACCAAAGGTTTCGTAACAATAGTAGGCGGTAATACGAAAAAATTGACAAAACATAAACACTCAGAGGGAATATAATCAATAGAGTATGGGTGAACCTCTAACAACAAATCTTGCTAAGAGAGCCGGTCACCATCAAGAAAACCCTCCAATGCTTCCTGCGAAAAGAAAGAGATCATAACCAGCCTTCCAATTGTGGGAGCAACAAAATTCACCTCAAAATTCCTATCTTTAATCATAGAATATAAATCAGGAATGGTGTGAATTTTCCTTACAACTGTGAAGCATGAATAAGGAATCCATTCGGCTTTCTGAATAGTCCTCTTCAATTACAAAGCAATCGATTTTTGAATAGCAGCAACAAGCTCCGCATAGGAACAAGAATCTCTTGGGGGATCTAAGAATGTACGTTCTTGGACCTTCTTTACTGTTGTCTTTGGCTGAAGAGCATAATCTTTGGCAGATTGAGATGGGTTGCGCCTGACATAGTTGGATTTGAAAGCATACAATCTAGAATTCCCAATCGATATTGCATTCAAGTTAAATAGGGCTTCATGCATGGAGATTGAACCTTTCAATGAAAGAAAACAAAACCATTGATTCCTCTCGTTCCTTTTCCATGCTACATAAACATGTTCTATAACCCCATATTTAAGAAATATGATCTTCATAACATCCTTGTCATGAAAAGCTAGGGAGTTTTCAAAATAAATATTGTTATTAGGAGCTGGAGTGGGACTGATTATGGTGGCTGAAACGACTTGAGCTTGAACAGTTAAGGTGCAAATGAATAGGGGAAGGTTGGAGATAGGGCTCGGGTGTAGTTTTGTAAAGCTGATCAGGTGCAATTTGGACATGCCTTTGGGGTTGAGAAAGGTTTGTATGTTATTAGATAGGTTTATAGGTGTAGGCGAAGGTTGGAGGGGAAGCCGACTACAGGTAGAAGCAGTTTTGGCCACGAGATGGGCAGTAGGTTGACGGTGGCGGTTTAGGGTAGGGTTAGAGCTCATGATGCTGAAGCACTATATGTTAGATTATCTTCGACCAGTTTGTCTTTACGGGTGTGCAAAAAAAACTTTTGTAGTTTACGAGAGTAAGAAGTACTTCATCCTTTTTATTAAATTTATCTTTTGTAGAGTACTGATGATTGAATTTTTAAATTATATATAATTTTCAGATTTCAATATAACAATTTAAATCTTTTTCCCACTTTACCCTTATTTTAATGCACCATTGAAAATGACAAAAAGAAAATAACGATCCTATTTAGCTTTCGAAAAGAATAAATGGTGTATATCAAACAAGAATTGATCTGAATTGTATATATACCTTTTCTGTTCCTGAAGATCAAAGAATCAAAAAATTTGTATGTCGAATCTTGTTTCAAGGTATGTTGGAAAGGAATCATGTTTCCACGACTTCATTGGCAATAAAGATCAATAACAATAGATTTGTGAAATTCGTTTGTCATATCAAGAAAATCAGGAAAGAGAAAAGCAGAGCGAAAATGAAAATGTTACAGAAAAAAAATTCATCAAACATTTTATTGATGTAGACAATCTAAAATTACGTTGCAGTACTTATGGGGGAAATAATTGCACATAAATCCTTATATTTGTCATAAGGTCCTTAAAACTTTTTCATTCTCTAATAAATTCCAAATACCTAACACTAGAAATGTGTATGGAATAATCTTAAATCTTGAGGTCAGCCATCATTCCCTTTGAGACACTAACAAATTGGTGATCGGGCATTTGACTGGATGTGAATATGACTTAAAGTTGCCGCCTACAGTTGGGACTTCTCTAAGACCACCTCGAGGTAAAAACAAAAAAAGGTCCAATAAGATCCTTTAACACCAATGTTATTGAAACCGGACCAGACGTCGAACCGATGAAGTATATGGTTCACGGTTTTATAGGTTTGACCGGGTTCAATCATGGTTCAACCGTTATTTATATTTTTATATGTAAATATTTAAATAAATATATATAAAATTATTCATTCATTGATTATCAAGTATAAATTATAAATAAATAAATAACTCACTAAAATTATAACATATTAAAAAGTAAATATAAAAAGGAATTAATAACATATTTTTTTTTATCTCTTTTTAATTTTAAATAATATTTTAACTATATAATTCATCAAATATCTCAACACAATTATGCCACATTTAATATGATTAATGATTTTAGGAAAACAATTAAAAATTTTAAATACTAATATAATCTATTATATGAAAACAAGTAATAATTTAAACTAATTGACTTTCTACCTTAAAAAATTTAAAAATATTAATTATAAAGTGAAATAATTTTCATGATGATAAAAAACCGGGATTTGACTTGTTCATTGGTTCATTGATTTTTCCCTATTTGAATAGGTCTAGAACGATTTTATATAGACTCGTTATTTTTATTCAACCGGACTGGATTCATTGCTGGTTCCCGGTTAAACCGGTTCAAATGCACGGTCCGGTCCGATTTCAATAACAATGTTTAACACCTAGTCACTGAGAGATCGAATATTTCCAATAATAAAAATCAAAGGGCATATGAGTACTTTTAAAAACATCTTATGATGAAGTTTTATGTGACAATCGATGTGAAAAATATTTATTATCACGTATATACTTATGTGACAACTATTTGACAACTTTGGTTGTCAATAATTACTTGATTTCTCGTAGTGGTAGAGTATTGAAAATTGAATTTTTAAACTATATATATAATTTTCAGATTTCAATATAATGATTTAAAATTATTATCC
>CATIWQ010055037.1:0-17417 GCA_949673415.1 Euphorbia schlechtendalii | reverse complement strand
CATCAACCCTAAAACACAACTACCACGTTCCTACCATGTGTTTACCATGTTACTAGATGATGATCCTTTCACTGATTTTTTTATTTAGCAACTACATACATCAATTTTGAACAGATTTGTCAATTTTTGTATTCCTACCATTTTCCTTCCATGTCCCTTTCATGTCACTACCATGTTAGAACCAGATAAAAAGCAGACTCTGCTTTGTTTTTAATTTTCATGTTCTTACCATGCCACTACCATGTTCATACCATGTCCCTACAATGTTATTAGATGGTGCTCCTTTCATAGACTATTTATCAAGAAACTACATCAATTTTTGAACAGATTTGTCAATTTTTGTCTTCCTACCATGTTCCTACCATGTCACTACCATTTTGAAACCGGATAAAAAATAGACTCTGCTTTGTTTTGAATTTTCATCTCACTACCACGTCACTACCATGTTACTAGATGATGCTCTTATACCAGATTCAGTCATTTTTTCACTCGCTTTTGAATTTAAAATGCATTTGAAGTTACCTGACTCAGTTGCGTCTGTATTTCATCGTCCTCGCTCTTAGATGCGGCTTCCTTTTTCTTGAGTTTCTATTTTTTGGTCCGTTTCTCAGCGCTCGACTTCTTTGATGCTCTTTTTGGTGCCATTGTTATCTAATTTGGATGGAAATCAACATAAATAGAAGCACATTTGAGAGATTCAACTTCATTTAGGTATTTCGAAATCTTACATAGATTCGGTTTTTTGCTGTTTGCTAGATTTTTTTGCAGAAATCAGTGTCGCGTGATACTTCCTTTCAAGATTTGAACTTAAATAGGCAAACGAACCATCTGTTTAAGGAGGAGAACGTGATTTTAGGATATGGTGATTGTGAAGAATGATCATGCGTTTGCAGGGTTAGAGGGAGTTCAGAGTGAATAACCATCAGAGACAATGAAGAAGAATGGAATTTGAAATGCGCAACGTAATCAAGGTTAAACGTTCAGCTTAGGAGCGTGGCCACAATGAAAGTTAATTGGTGGTTAAAAGCCCCGACTTGGCTGATAGAAATTCTGAAAAACAGCCCATTTATAAAATTTACCCCGTGAACTCAACATAATCTCCTCTCTCCTTCCTTTCTCTATTCTCTTCTACTTTTTTTTCTGAGAATTAACCTAGGTATCCTTTCTAATTGTGAATCTCGAGATGGGAAGTGATAACATTGACAATCCAAGGTTAATGTAGCCGGAATACTACCTCAATTCATCACGACCGACGGTAATTTCGCTTTCCATAATGTTATGTTCATCTTAATTAGCAAAATTCCATCTTGTATTTAGGTTTCATGTGTCTTTTGAGCTATGGTTTGATTGGGTTTTCTGTGAGTCCCTTGAACTAAGAGCTTGTTCTTTGTAATTTCACTCATAGGAATACCCGTACACTAGTGAAATCTATCCGTAATTTTTTCTGTATTAAATGAAATTAGTCCATCTATTGTCAGTATTAACAGAAAATTGATCAAGAATTTCAGAGAGAGTAATAGAAAATTGGCTTCCTAGTTGAGAAACTAGAAACCTGATTGTACAGAAACTCTTGTTTCTTCTGTTTTTTTTTTCATTAGTAAGTCGTTTCCTGGATTGGATTCAATTAGTAAGACGGCCATGGGAAATCGGTGAACTGGTAATAAAATTTGGGGGCTTGGAGTTTGGTTGATTCAATCGTCTGATTCCAAACTCCAGCTATGTCGCTTCTTGCTACGAAAACTATAGGATCGAAGCCTTTTTCGAGTGCATGTTTGCAGGCAGGCCAAGAGGCCGCTGATTCCAGCGCCGATGATTCCCACCTTCTTCTTCATGGTTGAGTTTAATTGGGTTTGTTCTGTTTGGCATGTTGATTTGTAGGAGAAGTTACGTTTTAGTTTATATTGCCTGAATGTGCACCAGCTGAATGTGCAAAAGTTCTGATGGGTCCCAGAGGTCCATAAAGTCACCTGATCGTGAAAGCAATTCAGAATCCAGCGAAACTCAGTCAGAAGGTAATTCTTAAAGCCTATTGAACACTTTAAAACAACAGCATATGAATTTTATAAGCAATTAAAATCTAGAGCAGGAGTTGAGATTGTAAGAGAGGGAGATGATACTACATTAAATTATGTTGCCTAATGTGGTGCCAGATGTCACCATAACTCCTTACTTCCCTGTAATCTGTCTGCTTGTTTCTATGCATGAAGTATGCTATTTTTGCCACCTCAGAGATATATATGCCAAAGGGGAAAAAAGGGGAGGACTTATATATGTAGATGCATGATTTCGTATGTCCTGCAAAACTATTAATGAAGAAGTGGATTGAGAAACTTTAAGCTCAGCCATGGTCTAATGTGTATTATCTAAACTGCTTTCAGTCTGGACAGGTTTGTTGTAATGTGTTAATCTAAACTGCTTTCAGTCTCCGTATTTTAAAGTTTTACACTTTATTTTTGCTTTTCAAAGGCATTGTTTTTACCTTGCTTGCTCATCAACTGTAATGGGGATGTTTATGGTATAATTTAAACTTCCTAGAGAAACTCAACTTTGAAATTCAACTTGGTTTTTGTGTGCCTTTCTCTTCTTGGTTTGTTGTCTACAGAAATTCAAAACTGAAATTGCTTAGGGTCAGAAAGACATAAACATATATAAATAACGTTTTTCAAATTCTTTACTTCTTCCTTTCCTATCCACTTCCTTTTCTTCTGTTATATGATTTTTTTAAATATCTATGTACATAAAATTTGGCCACATTCAGCGTATAGTATTATATATTTTTTTTAGTCATTTCAGCATTTCAATTTAGCTTCCTTGTTGGATTGGCAGGAAGAATAAATCTTTGGGAGAATAAATTTTTTTCTTGGCTTTAACTGTGCATTATGTTTTTGTGATTTAGTATCATGGAGGAACAAATTTCGGGCAAACTGCTGGCGGTCCTTTCATTGCTACAAGTTATGATTATGATGCTCGTCTTGATGAATATGTTAAACGCAAAACTAGCCTTTGCTTGATTTGTCTTATTAACTAATTTGCATATTTTGTTATCTAATACTATTCTATATGCAGGGCTACTGAGACAGCGTAAATGGGGCCATTTGAAGGATTTGCTCAGAGCAATTAGTGAACCAGCTTTGGTATCTGCTGATCCTGAAGTGGTGCGACTCGGAAATTATGAAGAGGTATATATATATTTTTTTCATTAGAATGAAGTGTTTCTTATAGTATATAAGCTAATCCAACTCCTTTTGTTTGTTGTTTACCACACGCTTATGTTGGTTATGAGATATACTGATTATTTGGTGAATATATATAATTTTAATTGCAAATACTGGTGCTTCGCAATGCATTGGCATAAATCAAACTAGCATTGTCATTTTAGAAAACATACGTTGGTGGTTTTTGTTATTGATTTAGATGGGTATAATGGTTGAGTAGTCCACTTCTGATGTCCATTTGCAACTCTCAGATTAGGGAAGCCAGTTAGCGTAATTTATAACCTCTATTTAAATCTTACAAGCTTCCCTCTTATTATTTACAAGTGGAATAGTTTTTTCCCTTATAAGATATTCTGAAATTTTGAGTACTTCTGAATCAGAAAAGGAACTACCTCTGAAGAAAAGGAGATTCAGTTGGTTGAGAACAAAACCTGAACTAAAGCAAGCTGCTGAGAAGAACGAAATGATGGAAGAAAGAGCTTCTATGAAAGAGGTAAATTTGAATGCGGTGCCATTTCCCGATTCTGGTGAAATGAAAGGCAGTAAATAGAACAAGAGGGATCAGTGTGTTTTGAAATGTGAATCCTCTATCCCTTATCCGAAAATCGACGGCCTGAAAGCACAAAAGGCTGAAGTATTGCCTACAAACCCACAGCTGGTCAAGTGAGTACTACGACCTTCTGGATAAGATTTTGCTTTTCCGTGAAGAGAAATTGCTGATCAGTTGCTAATATAGATTGATTTTGAAATCTCTTGATTTAAACTGCTACCTGCATTTCAGCTTCTCAAACTGTTTGGAATAACAATTCAGTTTTCATTAACAGACTCCTCAAATAGTCAATACACAAACCACTAAAATTACTAAGAAATATTAGAACTGAATAGTGTAAATAACCAAATATACTTTCTTTCGAAATTCGGTATGAAAATAATTCTTTTTGCTGCTGTTGTTTGAAATTAACAATGATATTTTAAATGTAAAGGCAAGACTAATCAGAGAAACGGAGGCGGCGATCAAAAAAGAAATCAAAAGTACATAGGGGAGGTAAGTCTGATAATTTCTAGATGTATATGTCAATGCTTTACTCAACTATAAATAATTTATCTTGCAGGGATGAAAAGAAACATATACATACTGGATTAAGTTTCGTTGCGAAACTGGGCTCTTTAGAAACATGCTTGTGCAGTATATAGCGAAGAGGCATCTTCAGAAAGTGACAATACATTCACAATGGTCAGTTTGCTAGATCAAATTAACACGACACAGGACTCCATAGACTATTTGTGGTACTCAACTGAGTGAGTATTTCTTAAACCGAACGTGCTTATCCGTTTTCATTTCGGTTCATAGTAATTTCTTGCAATTGTGTATCTGATCTCTATCTTACTCACGGGTTCTGATTTTCTATATTTTGTTGTGTCAGTGTTAATATTGACTCGAGGGAAGACTGCCTGAGGAATGGAAAGCATCCTGTACTAGCTGTTCTATCAGCTGGGCATGCTTTGCACGTCTTTGTCAAAGGGGAACAAACTGTTCTATCTAGTTTATGATTTATCATAAACTAGATGGTTTTTCCTAATAGACTAACAAATTAGGTTTGTCTCTTCTCACATAACACGTGAGAGAGTAGTGCTTGTATTTATAATAAACTGTATACAACACAATTACATATTGATCCTCAAAATATAAACTATATTACAACGCTATCCCTATCATCCCCCCTCAAGTTGGGTGTGGTGTCCGACAATACCCAACTTGTCCCTCAAGAAGCCGAACTGAGCCTGTGGTAGTGGTTTTGTAAGAATATCCGCCACTTGCTCATCAGTGGATATGTTATAATTAGGGACTAATCATGTTACCATCACAGATGCTATAGTTGATTGCAACATCAATGAGGGACCTAGGGAGACATACTATTTTTTACCTTGCTGCTGTGGTGTCCGACTTCTATATCCCTTGGAAGGATATGGTAAAAGTTCAAATGCTGTTTTTCATTCTGTTTCAAAGAAATTTTTTCGTCCTGCTCGTTCACTTGCTCTAATCACAGATCTGCCTCTATATGAGGTTGCTATTTATCTTAGAAATAACATTTTGCAATGTTTGCTGCCTATATGACATGGTTCTTCTATTGGCCTGCTGTATTGATGTAACCAAGCTACCATTTTTGTACATAAGTTATTAGGGTTCTATTAGTAACATCTATTTGAATTTACGATTGATAAATGCATCATGAATATTACTTCCCCTGTTGGAAAATTTATATATGTTAGATGTTAGATATCTTTTTGGTGGAAATTTTTTTTACTTACCCTGTTGCTCTTATTGTTTTATTTGATTCCATGTTAGTTGGGTTTTATGCTTAGATTGACAATTTTTAATACCCGGTTTCTTAATTAACTTTTGTAGTCTACTATTGAAGCAATGTGCTCATCTGGAGCAAATTATGAAGCTGTTAAACTCATCTATGCTAATTCAGATCGAAGTTCATTTCTTGTTGGTAGGCGTGCATTGCCAAAGAAGTCCAAGATTGGCAGCAAGGATAAAGACAATTTGATGGTAGAAATGCAGGAAAAAGTGAAGTAAACCATCAAAGGAACTGTCAACTTGAAATTGAAGCAGAAAATGAATTATTTTGTGAAGAAAGTTGCTAAAAATAATCGTGGCCTTACTATTAATCTAGGTGAGTTATGAAGTTTCAAGTGAAAGTGAAGATCAAGATGCCACTTCTAGAGGTTCGTTGGGTTTCTAGAGTCTCATTGGGTTTCTAGAGTCTCATTGGCGTAGTTTAAGTGAGAACAATAGTATACGTCTCAACTTATGTTTATAACTACTTCATGTTGTGTACTCATGTTTTGAACACCTCATTTTTTGGACATATGCTTTGAACTACTTTATTGTTTCTATCAAGGATTCTTAAAAAAACGTTGTGTACTTATTGACTTATAATATATTATATTATTATATAAATGTTTATTTAATAGATATTTGCAAAATAAAGTGCTTTTGATAAAGGTTGCACTTTTTACTGAATAGGTTGTCAATAGGAACATAAAAATGGTTGCAAATTTGTGCGAACGGGTTGCAGTTACATTCCAAAACGTTAAATAAAAAGGGTTGTCATGTAATGGTTATATATTTATGGCAACTACACAAAATTGTTGCCTGAGTGCAAAATGGTTGCTATAAAGAGTTAAGGCGACCCTTTTTCCGGGTTGCTGCAGATAGGCAAAAATTTAGGCAAGGGAGAAGAAATGACTTTTTTTAACAAAATGGTTGCCCTTTTCACTGTGACTACTGTTTTAGCACTTTAAGCAATAATTTGTTGGGTTGCTGTAGACCCATCTGTGGCATAGTGTTAATTTAATTTATTGAATAATATAAAATAAATTATATTATACCATTAATTAAATTAATTTATTGGAGTTATATAGATTATTCAATTACATTGACTTTACATGTCAATTAATTAATAATCAAGTTTTCATCAAGTCTTGTAACATTGCTTGTTCAAGGAATCCCAGATCAGTAGTTCTAAGCGCACGATCCTTTGGATCTGTCCATATATTGGCAATGGGATTAACCCATAAACTGTAAGTAGATTCTAGCAAACCATTACAGCTTCCAATTGGAATAGTCTATTAAAGATACTGAACCCAATAGTTATCTCATAAAGTCCTTTGGCAACTGACATCAATATGATGAACAAGAGGCATGATTTATGTCACCCTCTTATGCAGTTCATCGTATTTATAAAATTGTAAAATAAGTCAACGACTTATTGGACACTCTTATCACTTTTATGCATCAAGTGGCCGGTGATTCATTTCGATTTATCAAATTGAATGGCAATCCTATCACTTCAACACTACCACTAATGTGGTCATGAAATCTACCAAGCATACTCGTACTTGTAATTTATTAAGGACTCGTTAGTAATATACTACAACATACTAAATTCCACATCAGTAATAAGATGAAATCAAGTCCAAGGACAATTGAGACCTACTCAACAAATTGTCTATGACATACAACCTTGTGACTTTGCTATGTGGATCGGTCCAGCCCCATGTTTCTAACATTTACCCATGTTCATGATCTACTTTACCAAGTGACATAACAACTACATTACTATAGATCATCCAACATACAAGTCTTTCGCTTCATTCATTCTCATGATTAAAATAGAATTGAGACATTCATGATTATCAATCAATGGATACTCTGCTCATATTATAGCACAAGATATAAATGCAGTAGATTATTGCTTTTATAATGGGACACTATATGAACCAATGCCTTTAGAACTAGGGCACATCAACAATTCCAACAATCTCCCACTTGAACTAGTTCACAGTAGGCATTGCCCTAATCTTTTATAGATATGACCTAACCTTAAGCTCCATCAACAATGGACTTTTGGTTAGACGATCAACGACATTGTTCTTGTGTCAACCCCATGTAATTACATGTCATATGACATACTAAACACATGTTCGAACTTTGTGACTGGGTCTCTTTAGCTTGTGCATTAGCCCCCTCTCCCCCGGTTTTGCTTAAAGCTCGCATTGCAAAGTATTCACTTAATTTTAGTGAACTACTTCCAATTAACCCAAGCATAACTATACTATCTCAATACAATGTTTGGAAACGTGATTATGATTCTGATTAACATCACATACACACATTGTCCATAAAAGCATCATTAAATAACTACTTGAAAATTTCAAATGCATTCTATCACCTTAACACCTAAAGGTGAGATAATCTAGCTATTAACTAAATTATGGTCCATAGATGGCATTTCAACTTTATTGGCTTTTACACCATTAAGCCAATTAAAGATTTTCAACAGACTTCCAATGGGTTCAAAGCCTCTTACTCATGCTATATGATAAGAGTCATCACCAATCTTGAGAAAGCGTGTCCCTCAATTTTGTAAGTGAATCGTCATGCCTTTTCAGGTTAATTGTTACTTTACAACTTGTGCTTTAAATGCATGAAGTTTAAATGTAAATCTACATTGTCCTTTCAAGAATTTGTGCGTTTTGAACTTGCAAGTTCAATCATGCTCCCACTACTTTTCTTAAAGATTGACATCTCGAAAACACCCTTGTAAGCCTGAAACACCATGTTTAGGCAAGGTTATAGGTGCAATACCCTTTGGGTTTCCAATGGGTAGTTCACAAATAAGCTTAAATTGATTTTTCTAGTGCCAATCTAACATCAATATTATGACATAAATTGTTAATCTTATGTCAGACGTTTGATTTAGATTTCACCTTTTAAAAATCATGCGAAAGACGCATTAGGCTTTAGCCTGTTCATACTTCATATGATTTTCTTTCAATAGCCTCAATCAGAGTGTGATGTAGATAACTAGTAGTCAAGAATTATGTCCTTAAGATTTTCAGGAGATCAAAATGAATTATTTTGAGTATACCATGTCTAACATAGCATTTTTCCTCCCTGTGTACACTAGGAAGACTAAGCTGTGAGTCTATCTCACACTCTCTCAAAATTATTCAGACTAGGTTTTAATATACCTGGTTCATGGTTAAACCAAAAGCCTTAATATTATAACCTATTAATTTCTCTATTTTATTCTCAAAGCCCTTGACTGAAGGTCCGTGAATCTAATCTCATTAGTCATACTAAATGAAATTCATCTTCGAGAGTAACTGAAAAATCTGCCTATTTCCAACTATCATACTTCAGGACTTATATACACTTCCACTATCTTTTGGGTCCATTATGCTAGTTGCTCATTCGACAAATTTGTGAATAAGCATATACGCCTACGGCCGTACGCATGCTCCCACTACATCTCAGGCTTACTATGGTATTCTCACTTTTACAAGTTTGTTGAATAGCTTCTACGTTATTTCATCAAATATACAAAGATCTCTCAATGTCAAATGATTATTAATCAAGTGATCCTAAGCTTTATGTGTAGATAGCTTAGGCATATGCTTCTTGTTAATTTGAATAAAATAACTTTTAAATATAGACTAGATCAAGCATCTCATGCTTATCCATTTTTGTATTTATGTTATAGATCAAATTCATTTTGATAGACTTAAGGATGAACTATTCCAAACTTTTAAATTTAGGAATAACAATTCTCAGATATTTTAATTCTATTCATTATCAATGGTCGTTACAAGAACTCCATATATGATTTAAGAATTCATCTCTTGGGATCCCAACCATCTCTCATCTTAAGTTCTTGTGCATTATCAATGCTAGGACCACATCAAGTAACTATTACTTCAGATGTTGAAGAGAGATAATTACATCTATATTATAAATACCTTTATGAAGAACATTTAATGATCTTCATGAAATCTCCCAAAATGTTTAAGGACATGTTCTTATATTGTTTCTAAGATATTTGTATTTGATATCGATGTCCTTTGGACGTAGTATAGACTTAACTTTTGTTTAGTCATGGGACCCTTAACTAGCAATGTCTCATTCAATACTCTTATGTTAAACGTTCATCAAATATCAACTCTGGCTGAGTCCCATTAACAAAACCCTTGGGTAGCTAAAGAAACTATTATAGCTTACTGTGGTTATACTCATCTATGGCATGTGGGCCATAATGAATCGCTTATAGGATTCAAGCAGAAAGGCCAAGATAGTTCTAACTATTAAGTCTCATACTAATACACTAATATGAACCAAAATCTTAGTGAGTTTCTCCATATTCTATACATCAGCATTCATAGAGATTATAGTATCCATCTTATATGATTGAAACCCCTTAGTGATCAAGAATCTCTCTTGATAAAGTTGCTCATGAAATGTCTCGTTAAGAGACTTTACCGTAGCATAGCCTTGTATCTCGTCTAACTGTTTGCATAATTCAGGAACCATTACAGCCAACACAAGGAATTTCATATCCTTCCTTTCCATTTTTTTTGAATTTACATAACACCCAACTTGGACTGATATAATATCTCTTCCAGTGAGAATTTGAACTATCTACCAAATTCCTTTAATTCATGTCTCAAAACAAATCTTGATCCCAATCCAACAAGTATTGCCTAGATAGAGAGTCCATTTCAAGGATATATCGTAGTTTGAATGATTGGTTGTCAGTGTTACTGAAATTAGTTTGTTATTCTGTATAGAATGATAAGTACAAGGTTAAAAATAAAGGTCTTTAAAGCTATTAAATAAATTAATTAATCCTAATTAATTTATGTTGATGATTTTATTGGCTTTCTCCAAGATCCATAACCCTTCAATAATGAGTCAAACTCAGCCCGAAGATAGAACCCATTATTGAATGTCTGGTAGGATAGACTATCCAATCCTTTTCTTAAAAGGACTCTTGGTTGATGGAAGTATTGGTACTTTACCCATCTGTGTTCTTGGGACTAACTGAGTTAGAACAAAAAATCCATTAAGTCAAACCACCATTCCACATGTTATCTATAGTAAGTATCCTAACCCTCTGCGGCCCACTGAGAACACAATGTGTCTGCTGAGTATGTTCCACATTATGCTACAATGTATTGCAGAAGTGTGAATCCAGGAAACACTTTTAAGCAACTCAATATTTAATGGATTATTTAAGTATTATCAGCTTGCATGATGAATTGGATCCATGTAATTATTTTAGATATTTTGTATCCAAATTCTATATATAAAATGTGGTTTAATGTCAAAAATCACAATTTAGAATTTTTTTCGTAGGTATTAACACATATTGAATATTTAAACCAAATCACATTTGGATCCATAAAATTCTCAAATATGAATTTTAACATAGTAACCATCATACTTATATATACCAATATGATGCATTGATCATGAAAATTATGATTACATCTATTATATTTAGCCGAGATACTTGGTGAAATCGCTTAATTTTGACAATTGTGAATTAAAGCCTGTTAAGACCTAATGATCAATGACCATTTCGCAAAATATACAATTTTGCTCCCACTCGAATTAGGGTGTCGCTATTACAAAATTTAGCATCCCAACTATAACCAATATCACGGTCTATTTGGGCTAATTTCACATGCAGAATATTTAATTTAATTAATATTAATGCCACAAGTTAAGACTTTTAACTTTTAATTCCAATTAATTAAAATTTATAATTTTTAAATATTAGAATTTATGACACCGAATTAACAAGATAACATAAATAATATTTTGATACAATTCAGGTCAGCTGCTTTAAATTCTCAAAACGGACTTTGATAATTTTGAACAATTAGAATTTAATCTCGAATTAAATAAAATACATGTTGATTTTATTAAACAATTCACTTTAAATTTTTGACTCCGGATAAATTTAAAATACCCAATTATATTAAACACGATCCGGTTCAATCATTTTATCAAAATGAACAAATGGCCAACTCCTGACCCGCAAGCCTATGTACAGACCTAGTGCCCCGTGGACAGCAAATCTATCCATGCTGGACGTCCCAATGGATGGCCAACAGAGTTAAGTTGGGCGTCTGGGCAGAATATTTATATTATTAATATAAATTAATTATATTATAAAAAAATAATCATAAAGTAATTAAAACCTTGATAAACATAAATAAGAATTCAAGAGCATAGCTAGCAAGATAAAATTAAATAATTTTGGAAAACTATTAAAACCTCATATCAATGATTTTAAAACCTTTTCTACTGAATTAAAAATTTTCACAAATAAAGAAACTTGATCTTTTAACTAAAAAGCTGATTAATGACAACAATCAATTTATCATAAAAATTTTGTCAATTAATCAACTTGAGGAAAAATCAAAGAATCTCAAGAACGGTCCCAAAATTTTTTCTATTGAAATGGAAAACTAACCCATAGGAAATAAAAAAACCTAAACAATCCTCTTGATAGAACCAGACTCGGGTACCAATTGTAGGGATTTGTCATCGAAAATATAAACGCCAAGATGGAATTACCAGTTAAAATTTTGTCGAATTCGAATAGGATCTTCTCAAGAGCCATTGATAGAGTTTTAAAAGGATTATTTCACAAATAAAAACTTACTTGATAGTCTCTTTAATAGACAGATGTCATAAAAGCTCTCAAGTGGAAGCTCTCCAATCGCACGTTCACGAACTCCTATCGAAATGAGACTGGTGTTAGCCGAATAAATGAAGAACGACCAAAAGAAAACTCCAAAACCCAATCACCATGAATGGCTGCCACGGTTTTTGCACTATATTATAGCTACAAACTTATTTTGCAATGGCTTCCACGTTTTTACGTAGACATGATTAATTAGGTTTTTATTTTATTTTGTCAATTTATAGTTTAATTAGTCAATTAGGTTTAAGTTTAATATAATTATAAATTTGACCCAATTAATATTAAGTTTAGTAATTAAACCTCATAATTTAATTTCTTAAACAAATTTAATTGTTATCTTTCATAAATTACAAATTAACACAGAAAAAATAAAGAATGCAATTTAATCAAATAATTTGTCATACTACAAATTAATTTAATTAACTGAACTTAGTCCATTAATAATTTTAGTATGCAATACTTTATGATTAAATTTATTCAATTAAATATGAATTTATTTAATTGTCAATTAAATAAGTACCATATGTAAATAAAATTTAATTAACTTTATTTAATGAATAATATAAAATAAAATATATTATACCATTAAATAAATTAATTTCTTAAAGTTATATAGCTTATTCAATTACATTGACTTGACATGTCAATTAATTAATGTTGGTCCTATACACACCTTGTAAACAACCGCAGAGGAGGGGGGGGGGTAAATACAAATCTTGGTTACTTTTAAAGGTTAACGAAATTCTGTTTCACCAAGTTAAGTTTTTATATGCGTGCTGAGTTACGATATAAAAACTGAATAAACTGCTCAGCTTCGCTGGCACAGTTTATCTACAATCTGCTGTTGAGTGCTCAACTCAGCAAGGAATGGTTTTTCAATAAAAATGAATAACAGAGGATAGATGATGAATGAACTGAACAAAGTAAAAGCTAAGAGCGTAAGTTTAGAACTTCAACACCTTAATTTTATCCTGCCCCGAGCCTACCTCCATTCCCTGGATACCTTTTCTGAGCTTTAATCCACTAGTGTTTGTTCCTTACTTAGGCGGAGCAGCCTTTACAGCGGGTAGACATAGCTTTACAGAAAGTACATTCCTCTCTAACTACCGCCCGACTCAGTTTATGTACCCTTCCCAAACTAACACTTAGATTTGAATGAAAAGATTGCGAATTGAATTCAATTTATAAAAACGTTGAATCCTCACATTGTTAAATCTAAGTAAATCTCTCTATTACAAACATATTTGGAATTGTTGTTTGCTGATTGCTTGAGTTTGGAATTTCTTGAAGCTGGGAGGAATTTCGTAGAGTTTCAGCTCTATAAGAAATTCAAGGTGATTCACCAAGTTTGAACGTCTGCTTCGGTCTTCTATTTATAGTTGAACATCTATGAAGTAGCCATTGCAAACTTTTCGAGGTCGTTGATCTTCAATTTCTCTTCTCTTCACATCTTTTGAATCTTCCAGTTGGAGACAGATTCTAGGATGTTTAGAGATAGAAATTTGAACTTTGAGGCACAATAAAATTCTGTTGACAAAATCTCATTTTTCAAGCAATTCGGTTGAGAGAGGCGCACGATATTTTAACGTGGAATCTTCAAATTGATTGAATTGCTGACATTAGCAAAGACATGTGAAGACATTGGAAAATGATGCATGTTAGATATTCCTTTTGCATTTGGATTTTAGTGAGGGAATCCTGACATTCTGTACTAATACCTTTTGTCTTGTGAGGACCACTGGAAATCTTCCTTAATTTCAGCGCTATTCAACCTGAAAAAATATCTAAGGAATGTTCCATTTCTCACAGAATATGTTAGTTACACGTGTGTCATTCAATGTCATAGAAAACAACTTATAATAAAAGCTAACTCATAACAGCTGAGTTGATATGCTTCTAAACTACATAGTACTCAGTACAAACTTAGTTTTTCTTACTCTAAGCCGTAACTTAATTAATTACACGGCAAAACTGAGTTGTTTTCTCTTAAAAAAAACTCTAGTCAACTTCATTAATTAAGAGTATACTTAGTAATCAATTAATTTCACTAACCTAGACAGTTTTCTATTTCCAAAACATTAAAGTACTAACAGGTACTATTAACTTGGGTTCTACAATCTCCCCCATTTTGGATAGATAACAAACCAGGTAGAAGAAGAAGTTAATTGAATAAGTAGTTTAGAGTTATCGAGAATACCTGAAAGTGATGTAAGACTCCCTTATGCTGAGTAACTTCCCTTAGTCAACTTGAACTCCCCCATGCTAAGCGAGTATTCTTCAAGTAGCTCAGCTCCTACATACTTAGAAGATTTCTCTTCACTTTGGGACTTTGTCTTACTTTAGATTTACTTCAATGTTAGTTCTTGTATGAGTTCCTGCATAATGTTTTCAATATACAACAGAAACATACATACAACATAAAGGTAAAGTTAAGAAGATCTTAACTTGAGGTGTGAACTTGTAACTTTTTACTAATACAAAAATGACTTAGTCAGTACATTATTTATGTCCAGTACTAAGATTACATACTAAAGCCTATTACAAGTTCTTGGAAAAAATACAAAGAATATGGCCTATGCTACATTCTATGTATAGAAGAGGAAGAGCCAGCAGTCTTATCTTGGTTGGATTTTGGTTGTTGCTACTGAGGAGGCTTGTGATGAAATGGTTACCTCGGTAGAGTTCCCTTATTAAGATTCGTAGTTCATAGAGCATCTCAACTACCTTCTCCCCCCTTTGCTACCTGATATTGCACAATTTGCTCAAGGTAAGTATTAAAGGCATCAAGGGCAGCCTCGAAGTTCTCTTACTGGCCTATGATCTGTGGGGATATCTCTTGCTCCAGTTGCGCCTTGCTTTCAGTGGTAAGAAAGTCTTGATAATTTAGCTCACTAAGAAGATGGTGGCATCTGGAGAGGTGCACAATCAGCTCAAAGCTCTGACTTGTGAACTGTTGAAAACATTGAAGAAGGCCTAGGAAGTCTATTGCAGTCAATACTATCTTCAGTTGCGCCTAAATATCAAGGACCTTGGGACCTATGGATGATATACACTTCGTAGTGTAATCAATGTCCTTTGCGTCCAGCTTGTCCGTCTTCATCAGAGTACCAATGTTCTTTTGCGGGTTTTCCACTTTGAGCTTAGTGACATTCAGCTTCATGTGAATAGTCATGCCAGTTCTGTCACTGGCAAACTTGGAGTCGACATGTTGTTCGCCATTTTTCTACTGATAAGTTTAATAACTTGTTCACACAATTTTGGCTTTAAAGTATAGGTGTTGTCAATACCACTTATCAAATAGAAAAATGATGATAACTACAAGTATATTGTTACGATGTAGTTTTAAAAGATATCGAACCCACTGGAAAGGAACCAGTTCTAAAGACCAACTAGAGTAACGGAACAAAGAAAATAAAATAGATAATTTTATTTTTGATGGGTTGGTTGGGATATAATGGTAAATAAATAGATAAATGTATAAATAGATTAGAGTGGAAGAAATCGGTATAGATTATCCCTACGAACACGTATAGCAAAGAAAACATGCAAAATCATCAAATATATTACGTACACCAGACTACTTCAACAGATTTGGTTCTAGACACTCAGATATTCAATTATTCACCGCTCGGTAACACATGAAATGACTTTTCTAAGTCTAGTGCAAACGAATTAAGTTGATTATATAAACCTGGATAACAATAATAATACGCTTAGTATGGGTCGCTCTCACATAGCCATATTTAGTAAGTTACCATTCCAAAAATGTTGGATCACTAAACAATATTATAATTACAGATCCAGTGATTATACACAATCTTGTTAACCCCGAAATCACTCTTAAAGTTAACTCAAAAGCATATAACTTGATTAATATAAAAGACTCAACACGAAATATACAATATGACACATAGACATATCATAAACTTCGAAATAGAAAGTATAAGTAGAAAACAAAGCAAAGTTGTAAGGTATGTAAGTGAAAGCTAAAGTTGATCAAACCGTATCCACTCTTTAATGGGAGTCATCAATTCCCGCAATTCCTGCATCTACTTTGAATTCGATCTCGGCCCGTACAGAACCTCCGCTAGGATGCTATTCTTTGTGAATATTGAATAAATGAATATTGAAGAATGAAAAATTTTATTGATAAGCAATTTGCAATTACACTTATACAACAATTGCTCGAATATGTACAGAAATCTAGTGATCAAAATAAGATTCGAATCACTAATACATTTTCTAGCTAACTTAGAAAGAAGCGAAATCTACACGATTTTCTCTCTAAAACTAAGTATACACGTATCACATACCACGCGTATAATCCCATACACCATGCCCCCTTGAAATTGGTGGGTTTTTGAATCCTACTTATAAAGTATGAAGGGTTGCGTTTATCCAAACGAAGAGTCATGTCCATTTGTGAAGAGTTGCATCACTTCATTTTGATTTGATGCAAAGATTCATCCTCATCCACAATGGAAAGACATCATTTCATGATTGGTTGACTTCCAAAAGGTGTCTTTTCGGTTGGTAGTTGATGGCAGTTGATCATTGTTATCTGGCGGTTGGTAGTTGATAAGAGATAACCATTATCCGTCACAAGTCACGACTCCAAATTTTATGTGGCGACCGTGAACATTGATTGGTAGTTTTCTATTTATGAAGAGTGATAAGTCACGACTGCGAATAGATGTCATGATCGTGAAATGCTATTTCTTAATGATTCTTCTTTGAAACTTTGCCGATCTTTGACAACTTTGATTCTAAGCCAAATCTTTGTGTTCCACGCATCTTTTTGCACCATTTTCACTCTTTTTCCATAGAATTCCACTTTTGATCATTTTACTCCCAAGATTTACCTAGTTTTTGCATTTGCATAAAAAACAACTACATACCACGTGAAATCTTTTATATAAAGTATAAAATGACTTAAATCATAGTGTTTTATTATTGAAAATATCATGATTATAAGTGTAAATATACACTTATCACACCCCCACACTTAACTTTTTCCTTGTCCTCAAGGTAAACAACAGAAGTGTAATGAATAGTATTGAAGTTCGCTTCTATCTAGCGAAAGACTATTGTAGTGAGTACCACATTGCATGTTGCATAACATTCAAGTAAAGGCTTC
>CATIWQ010055030.1:0-19228 GCA_949673415.1 Euphorbia schlechtendalii | reverse complement strand
ATCTTTATACCTATTATAAAAGTTGCTTCCCCAAGGTCTTTCATAGAGAACTTACTTAATAACCATAACTTAACTATTTGAAGAAGATACATGTGTATTAAGAGTATTTCATCAACATACAATACAAGGAAAAGGAATTTTGTCCGACTAACCTTTCGTTTGTTAATCTAGGAAAATAATTAACAAGCAAATAAACATGGTGAAATGTCAAAATTTATTTAACCTCAAGATCTCCTAAGTATGACATGATTAATAACTACCACTAAGCATGTCAAAGATTTTTAGGACTCTTATTAAAAGAGACCTAATATCTAAGTAAGAGCATTACCAGTTGATGTGTGCCCTCTAGCAGCATAGAGTGATTTTTCACAATAATCTGGCAGAGCTCAGTTGGCACTAGCCTCCTAGTGTAGGACTACCTCTATGAATTATCCACACGAACCCCACTAAACAAAACCTCCTCATGGAGAGAGATTTCGTTAGTTAACAAGTAATTGCTAGACTACTCGTTGACCAACCCGAAAGTAATTGTGAAGGCCCTTTTCTAAAATAGAATAGCCCTTCTAAAAATTTTCACAAAATATTTGGAAGAGACTACTGGAGGATCTATAAAAATGAAGGCGACGACAGTTGGAGTTGATTGTGAGGGGGATGAGGATTGAAGGCAACTAATTATGGCGGTTACTGCTATTTGTGGTGGCCAAGGTGACTTGATGACTGCTGGTTGTCGATGGTTAGACAATAATTATAGGTGTTGATAAATTGGGAAAGGGAATTGAAAAAACTTTGTTATTGGGGGGTAATATGAGGCATCGGGTGATAAAAAGTCTTGAAATGTGCGTAAAAACCTCAACAAATGGAATACAATTTTTTTATTCCCTTACCTAACTTGATTACCTCAAAACATACGCATCCTTTAATCAAGTCCAACCATTTTTTCCATTTTCCATTCCCTGAACCTCATTTTGTAGGATCTACAATCCAGCCATTTTCTATTCCCTAAATCAAATTCACATTAAAATATTTTATTATTAAACTAATAAAAAGAATAACAAAACAAAAACAAAAAACAATAAAAAAGTAAAAAAAATTGATATTATTTTATTCAATTCCTTAAAAAGTAATAATATTTGATTCAATTCTCTAAAATGGGGAATAGATCATTCCACATATTTGGGGAACTCTGCTTTTTAGATATACTATATGGGGAATGATTAAACTTGACCATTTCTCATATGCATTCCTCGTTTTAGGAATTCCCCGAAATGGGGAACCATTTGACTTGCCTTTAATACTACACCCTTCAATGTACCAATAACTATCCCTTCTTGTTATGCCAGAAAGGACACTTTCAGTGATTTAAATAACCAATAATCACTAAAGTTGTAGCAGGGGAAGAGAGAAAATTAGAAGAGAGTGCATTAGTTTTCCCTCCACTCCTAACATAATGTATTAGCTTCTAACAAAGTCTTCCTAAAAAAATTTTTTTCGTTACGAAACTGGGCGTTATATAAGAATGCCAGATTTGTTTTATACTGTAAAAATTGAATTTTATTCATAGTATAATAGTTTCTATATTAGGTATAAGAATTTCTATACCAGGTATATGAATTTTTATATTTTTTATTTTGACAAAATTTGAATTGGATATCATTTTAAAGATAAAATTAAGACTAAAAAATATTCCAGAGGATCGAATCGAAAAAATCAACGGTTTGTAAGATATGGTTGTTTCAAGTTAAAAAATCAAATTAATTAGGAAACATATGGTGATTAAAGAAGATGGTAGAAAGGAAAAATGAAACTTGAAAAAATGGCAAAGTAAAAATATTTTGTTGTTACAACAAAAAAAATATTTTGGTTGAACAAAACATTTCCTTGTATTTCCCTTTTTTTTAATGAAGTTGAGGTTGGAAAATAAGACATGAAATTTATTGAAGGTAAACTAAAAAAAGCACATACATAACAAAGAAAAATAAAACAATAAAAAAGCAACAAAAGTGAAACATTTCCGCCTTAAGGAGAGTATCTGTATGACTTCTTGCGATCTCGCTATGCTTGCTCTCTAGTAGCCACAATTAAAATTTTCTTTTGTCGTATAGCAAATGGCTTCCAATTGGAGGACACTTTAGGATCTCAAGCTTCTTGAAATGGTGTACTTCCTGATAAATTTGGATTTTCAGGTTTTGCTCCCCCACCAGAGCCTCTGAATTATGATTAAAGCACTTGTCAATTTGTAGTGTTTGGAGGAACTGTTTTGGGTTTTGAATTTGATAAAGAGTAATATGATTGATTATCATTGGACCTCGAATGGTAAAATTGGTTTTTGTATCATGTGCCTTAGCAAGCTTCTACATGTAAATATGCTCATTCTCTTGGACTATGACATTGTTACTTTGTGAAAGGTCAACAACTAAGTTAACCTCTAGAAGGGTTGAAGCATCCTTCGGAATAAAGGGAACCTTGGGATCTCCTATGATAATTATTGTTCTCTCATTCATTTTTATGAGTCCAATATAACTTAAATAACACATCAAAGGGGGATGAATGCGGTTACTTGATTCTTTTTAGATTTATGAAAAACATTTTTCCAAGTTCAATTTTTAGATATGTGCCTAGTGTAGGTCTAAAAACAACAAACTACTCAGCTTCGTTGACTTAGTTTATCTTCAACCATTGTTGAGTACTTTACTTAGCTCGAATTGGTTTTACAAGGTTAATGATTAAAACATAGAGAATGATGAATGAGCAAGATACTATAAAGATAAGAGACAAAGGTTATAAACTTAACACCTGAGATTTTATCCTGGTTCGGCCCCTAGCTTACCTCTAGTCTTCGATTTCCTTTCTGAGCTTTAACCCACTAGTGTTTCTTTCCATCCCTAGGCGGAGAAGCCTTTATAGCCATTAGAATTGATTAGAGAAAGTACCTTCCTTTCAAATTACCTCTCAAACCACAGTTTAGGTACCCTTCCTAAATAATCACTCAGATTTGAATAGAACATGTGAACTAAGGATTTAAACTTATAAAACTCATTGAATTCTTTTACAATGTTAAATCTAAGATTTGATTCTCTCTATTAGAAATAGATTGAACGATTTGTGTATTCTTAGAATGCTTAATTTGGAATTTCTCAATGATGGGAATGTTTTGACAATATTTCAGTACTAAATTCGAGGTGATTCACCAAGTTTGAATGTCTGCTTCTGTCTTGTATTTATACTTGAAGGTCTTGGAAGTAACCGTTGCAAACTTTTCATCCTGACTTTATCTTCAATTTCACTTCTTTTAATAGCTTCCAAATTTGTCTGTTTGAGAAAAATTCTAAGATATTTAGAGACAGAGAATTCGAATGTTGAAGTGCAAGATTAATCTGTTTATCTTGATGCATCAAAAACTCGTTTCTTCAAGAAATTATATTCTAATAGAGAGGTGTGCAAGGTGCTACTTGGAAGGTTGTGATTTTTCTAATTGATGACGTTGCAGAGTTGCATGGAGATACTAAGAAACGGTGCATGTCAGAAGATCCCTTTACTTTTGGACTTTAGCGAGGAATCTCCAACATTCCATACTTACACCTTTTCATTGTGAGGACCACTTAAAATATCTATTAGACATGATTTATTCCCTGGAGGCAATTGGGGTGATATATCTTAATTAGTTATAATGTACAAATAGTTTATTATTATTATTATTATTAATAAAGACATCTTTGTTATTTATCAATTCTTTTGTTTAATTTATATATCTCGTTGGTATCGTATATATGTGGTATTATATGTATGCATTGATAAGATAAAGTATAGCGTAAAAGTGCAAGAACATAGTAGGAGCTATGTGGTGTGAGAACTTCACATACGTGTTACTATGAATAGTATAAATATCCATAGTCATAGTTTCATTGAGACCGGATTTCAATGTAGCAAATACACTAGCATGTGTAGACTTACTCCTTGGATAGATCCAAGTAGTCCATCTCATGAGCTGAAGGTGGTACCTTGAGTTAATGCATGAATGTATTCGGGTAATACATTGGAGACTTCTATAAGAAAAACACCCAGAAATAACTATATCCATGTGTTGTTGTCATGTCTTATTGCAGTAGCAAAAACAAGTACCCTCAGACCTTAGATACTGGTTACCTTATGTAGGAGTTGCTATACTTTGGGTAATATTTATTCATACCCTGGCGATCAAGATGATACTAATGATTATGAGTATAGTGACGATCACATGTTTATAAGCCGAGTAATCAAGATTAAATCATTTGCTCCTGATATAGTGATATAACGGGAGATGTACCTTAGGGCCTCTTATTGAAAAGACACACTCATAAACCTCTGATTAGAGTATAAGATAGACAGAATGAGTTTTTAGTTAATCTTGATACATTATGACGAGTGGTGTTCTTCGTGAACAAGTCTAATTAGCTACGACTATTACATGAGCTAACACTTAAACCGAGCTCAATAAATTGGATGGAACTTAACTTGATGGAAGGAGTGTATTGTATTGGTTAATATTGCAAAACTAGATCAAGTCATAGGCATGTGACATTCCGAGTATTGGGGTATCATATGCCTTTGCTAAAAAGCCCATTTGATCATCTAGAGTTATCGGGCTCCATATCGGTCTAGAACATGAGCCTAAAGGTTCTCGAATGGGAAGCCGAGTTTAGATTAACCTCTAGCAGCTTTATACTTCGGGATCCAATTAGGTCACACACTTTGGGTTTTTACCAGACTAAGTAAAGAACGTTTGAACTGGGTCTATGCCAAGAATATTTAGGTTGTCAAATTCGTTGGATGAATTATTAATTGGTTGGACCAGATTAATAGTTAAAAGGATTAAAGGAGAATTTTGGGAAAACAGCACAAAGCGTAGCAAGGGAATTTTTCCATTACGAATGGGTCCTAACGAACATGAATTGTTCTAGGTGGGGGCCTGTGGCTGCCCTGCGAGCAAAAATACTCGCAAGCCACTAGTGCACGCTGGCTAGGCCAGCACATGCTATTGGGCAGTAGGCCCGCTAGAAACTTGCAAGCTCGGCTTGTAAGGTAAGGCAAGCCCATTAGGGCTTGCCTTCCAAGAAGCCACATAGCGCGTGGGTTGACCCACGCAGAGCTGGAGCTCCGCACATTGACCCATAAGTGGGATGGGATTTTTCCCATCCCATGTTGGTTTTTTAGGGGAGTTTTGAACTCCCCTCCCACTATAAATAATGGCTTCCCTTCTCCTTTTTTAAAAATGTCAGCTTAGCCTTCCTCTCTAAGTTCGACATCTTTTCTTTGCGAGATTTTGCGAGATCCTCCACGAGTTTCTCCAAGCTATGAAGAATTCTGTAGAAGGTTATTTCTATTTTTTAGTGAGCCTTCTTAGTTAATATTTTTTGGCTAGTCTTCCAGCGGTCTAGAAGCTACTATCTACCAATGGTATTTACCTCAACGGAGGTTTCGATCAATGAGGATTCATGTGGATCAATCGTAGAGGCTATCTTAGTTTGGAGGCTAGTGCTAACAGAGTTCTACCAAATTGCTCTAAGGAATGACGCATTTAAAACTGAGAAGCACACATCAACTGGTAATGTTCTTAACTTATATGCTAGGTTTCTTTTATAAGTTTTATAAACTTGTTAGCATCTACTGAACGTTTCAACTTACATTATATTAATCATGGCATGTTTATGAAATCTTTTAGGTTAATTTTAAGTTTTGAAATTCTGCCTTGCAAGTTTGCATTTTCAATTATTATCTTGATTAACCAGCAGCGGTATCGGAGCCTACCTTTTTATATGCATGATTGATTATAAGGTGCTAAAATTGATATTTTCTATGAATTAATTAAAGTATGCTATGTATGATTTAGGTTTCAATTCTTATTATAGAAAATGATGTGATAACTAGATTAAGGTTTTGCATAAACTTAGTCTAGGTGATTATCATATAAATTAGCAACGTTTTACCACACGTTTAATGCTTTAAATTGAGGGTGATCTCATACATCACTCAATAAAAGAACTAAATCTTTAAATCATAGTTGTCTATGGTACAACGAATCAAAATGATCATGGTTTTTTTGGTAAGGTTTGGACTTGGCTGCTCATTTACTTTAAGAGGGCCTCTCCTACCTGGAAATCTCCATCGGTATTAGGTTCAAGTGCACCCAAGGGACTTTTATGACATAGTTGATTTCTAGTATGGGAATTGGATTCCACATATGATTTTACAAACATAGTTTAAATTGTTAAATTAAAATTTATAGACATAGGTGCAACAACTTAAACATGGACCTTGTTTGTTTTGCATTCTATGTGGCATCTTGGCATAATGAAATGAATATGATGTACCACTCTTGAGCATGTTCCCTTAGAGTTAATAACTCTAAATAGCCCGGAATTATTATTATCATAATCATTACCATTGTATAAGACTTAGACTAGGATGAGACCAGTAGCACCAATAAAATCTCTACAACAATATTAAGGTAGTTATTCCCGTCATAAGTCATGATACGAACCTTATTAATAGATGTAAGGATATGTACAACATGATTTCCCTTAACATGTGTTTGGTAATGAGACTAGATGGGGTTAATGCCTTAACCAAAATGGGTTTGTTATCCATATCATTGGAGCTGATGCCAGATTGGAGACACATTTGAGGAGTTGTACAATTGGGTATGCACATCGTGAGAAAAAGAACTCAAATGGGTTAGCAAATGCATGAGATGGAAATGGATGGGTTCCAACCATGGTTGTCATATTATGGGTTGATACGCTATAGCAGGGGTCATAATGAGTGGCTAGGGATGCTACCTACTAAGGAAAATTTGTTGTACCAAATTTCTTGAATTTAAATAGAAGGGGCTATTTGAATGTCAAGAAAATAGTAGGAATTATGTATTTAATTAAAGACTGTATATTAAATGCATTTACATATACTTATGTCTAAACAATTCTATCTCATATTTGGGTTGAACAATGAATCTAAACATAAACCTTCGCTTGGTTCTTGACAATAAACTAGATGGTTCAAACTTTACTAATTTATTCAGGGCGGTGAGGATAATCATCAGATTCGAAAGGATAGCTTATGTTTTGGATTAGCCCCTCCTTAATGAACCTAATGCTGAAAATGATGCCAATGAATATGAGGTTTGGGAGAAGCACGGAAAGGTTCTTGAAACAGCAGCATGTATAATGCTGGCAACCATGAATTCTGAGCTTTCTAAATAGAATGAGAGCATGAACCTTGATACCATGATTCTCCATCTTTGTGAGCTCTTCTCAGAGCAAGTAATCTGATATGTCAAAACTCTTATTCAAAATGAAGATGCAGGTTGACACTTAAGCACTACAACATGCTCTTAAACTATTGGGTTATATAGAGAAGCTAACTTGACTAGATTTTGTGATGGATCATGAATTGTGTGTGGATCTGATTATTGCTTCATTGACTAATATTTATTTATAATTTATGACTAATTATTATATGAACAAAATCAATGCCACACTCCCCTAATTGGCCAACATGCTGAAAATAGTAGAGCCTAAGATTCTAAAGGATCTAAAGGCTTTACTTGTGGTTGAGAAAACCAAACCTTCCAAGGGTGGGTCCTATTTTGGAAAGGGTCTGAACCAAGAGGAAAATAGTTAAGAAGAAGAAAACTAAGAAAGGAACTGCAAATGTCTACTTTCGATGTGGTAAGGCTAACCTCTAGAAGAAAGATAGCAAGGTTCAAATTTCTAAACAAGTGAAGAAGAAGCCAAGTGAGGCATCTACTTCAGGTATGTTCATGATAGAGAGTTTCTCTATAATTCCCTATGAGTTTGTGGTACTCATATATGTATTTCTATGTAGAGGTTGCGGAATAGTAGGAGGCTAACAAAGAGGGAAATGGACCTAAGAGTTGAAAACGGAGCACGGGTTGTTACAATAGCTGTAGGGACATATAGCCTCTCTTTGCCTAGTGGCCTAGTTTCAGTTTTGAACAATTGTTATTGTATTTCGACTGTCACTAAGAATATTATTTCTATTGCGCATTTAGCAACATAGGGATTTGAGATTTTATTTTCTAATAATAATTGTCAAATTTGACATGATAATTTTTTCTACTTTTAGAATATCTATTGATGGCATTTATGTTCTAGATACTAAAACAAAAATTCTAAATATGAACATTGTTAAGAAATCAAGATTGAATAATGACAAATCCTCATAATTATGGCATTGTTATCTAGGCCACATAAATGAGACTCGCTTAACTAAGTTACACAAATGTGGTGACTTGGGCCCAATGGAATGGGAATCTTATGAGGCGTGCAAACCTTGTTTAAAGGGGAAGATGACTAAGAAACCTTTAAAAGGAAAGGGTCAACGTGCCACTAGTACCTTGGAAATAATACATTCCAATGTATGTGGTCCAATGAGTGTTAAGACACATGAGGGTTTCATCTACTTTATAACTTTTATCGATGGTTACTCACGATATGGTTATCTATACCTTGTGAGGCACAAGTCTAAAAGTTTTGAGAAATTCAAAGAGTTCAAAATCAAAGTAGAAAAATATCTTGGGAAAAGTATCAAGACCCTTCTATCTGATCGAGGTGATGAATACTTAAGCCAAGAGTTTCAGGATTGTCTAAGGGATAATGGTATTTTATCCTAGTGGACACCTCCTTATACACCCCAACACAGTAGAGTGTCAGAAAGGAGAAATCAAACCCTACTCTATATGGTTTGGTCCATGATGAGCTAAGCAAAACATAGTAGATCCTTTTGTTGTTATGCACTTGAGAGCGCAGTTTATATACTAAACAAAGTGCCCTCGAAATCAATTGATCAAACACCATACGAATTATGGTACGGTAAGAAACCATCTCTTTCTCATCTAAGAGTTTGGGGATGCCCTACTTATGTAAAGAGTAAAAGTTTAGATAAGCTGGGTGCTAAGTCTATTAGGTGTCTTTTTTAGGTTACCTTAAGGAGACTATGGGTTATACCTATTATGATCCCAAGGAAAAAAAGTTCATGATTTTAGAAATGCTCAATTCCTCAAGAAGGAGTATATACTTGCGAAAGCTAGTGGGAGTAATCATGAGTTAGGCACTCAAGAAGATTAAACAGACAATCAACTGATTGTTCCTACACTTGTTACACAAGAAAGTGTAAGCATGAAACAACCTATTATAACACCGACATTGCATATGTCAGGTTGCGCTCAAATCACTCCCAAGCGATACGAGTTTCTCATCATTGATGATAAACATCTCTTTCTTATAGAACATGATGAGCCTAAGACTTACAAGGAGGCAATGGAAGGCTTAGAGTCTAACGAATAGTTTGCAGCCATGAGGTTAGAGATGGACTCCATGTATGAAAATCAAGTTTGGAATTTGATAGATGCTCCAAGTGGGATTAAGTCCATAAGATGCAAGTGGATTTTCAAGAAGAAAACTAACATGGACAGTAATGTAATTACTAATAAAGCAAGGCTGGTTGCAAATGGTTACAGTAAAAAAGAAGGCATTGATTATGATGAAACCTTTTCACCGGTGGCAATGCTAAAGTCTGTCAGGCTACTCCTTGTCATCGCCGCTCATTATGATTATGAGATCTAGCATATGGGCGTGAAAACAACATTCCTTAATGGGAATCTAGATAGGGAGTGTATATGGCAAAACTTGAGGGTTTTACATCCAAGAATGACTCGAAAGTATGTAAGTTGTAGAAGTCCATTTATAGAATTAAGCAAGCATAAAAAAGTTGGAATATTAGGCTTGACAAGACAATTCGAGAAATTGGTTTTGTGTAAAACATTAATGAGCACTATGTATATAAGAAGGCTAGTGGGAGTGTGATTATTTTCCTTGTATTATATGTCAATTACATATCACTAATAGGAAACGATGTTCCTTTTCTTCAAACAGTGATGTCATGGTTGTCAAAGATGTTCTCAATGAAAGACCTAAGAGAAGTAGCTTTTATACTTGGCATAAAGATCTACCATGATAGATCTAGAAAGTTGCTAGGTCTTTCTCAAAGTACATACATAGACAAGGTTTATGCTAGACATAACCTAGAGCAGTCAAGAAAGGGTTATCACCCAATGTCTCACGGGATTAACCTTTCTAAATTTAAGTGTCTGAGAACACAAGAGGAGAGACTGTGCATGAATGGAATACCCTATGCCTCAGTGATAGGATCCATCATGTATACTATGGTATGCACTCGGCTTGACGTCTCACACGTGTTGAGCATCACGAGAAGATTTCAATCTAACCTAGGTGAGAAGCATTCGATGACTGTTAAAACTATCCTTGAGTACATACGTAGGACTAAGGATATGTTTATGGTATATGAGAAGGTGATCTCTCTGTGTAGGGATATGATAAGTGTATAATTACACTTATTATCATATTAATTTTACACATTAAACACTATAGTTTAAGTCATATTTATACTTCATATAAAAGATTTCACGTGGTATGTAGTTGTTTTTTATGCAAATGTAGATACTAGGTAAATCTTGGGAGTAAAATGATCTAAAGTGGAATTCTATGAAAAAAGAGTGAAAAAGGTGCAAAATAATACATGGAACTTAAAGATTTGGCTTAGGATCGAAGCTGTCAAAGATCGGTGAAGTTACAAGGAGAATTCTAAAGAAAAATGCAATTCACGATCACGATAACCATTCGCGGTCGCGACTTGTTCTTCTTCAAAACAGACAATCAAAGATTCACGGTCGTGACTTGTATATCGCGGTCGCGACTTGGATGGTTTTCTTGTTTAATCTTCTTAACTACCAACCGCTAGATAAGAATGATCAACCGCCATCAACTACCAACAAATAAACACCTATCAGAAATCAACCAATCATGAAAAGGTGCCTATCCATTGTGGATTAGATTGAAGCTTCTCAACCAATCACATTGAAGTGATGCAATCATTCACCAATGGACACAACTCTTCGTATGGACAGACACAACCCTTCGAACTCTATAAATAGGGCTCCAAACCTTATAATTTCATGTAGTGAGACAGAGGGAAAATATTAGAGTGCATGAGTGAGATATAGTGTGTGTATAGATAGAGAATTTGCTACATTCATAAGTGTTAGCAAGAAAATGTTTAAGTGATTCGAATCCTTGTTTCGATAACTAGATTTCTCTATATTCTCGAGCGATTGTTGTATAAGTGTATTGTAAATCACTTATCAATAAAAGTTTTCGTTCTTCAATATTCGTTTGTTCAATATTCGCAAAGAATAGCATCCTAGCTGAGTTTCTGTACGAGCCGAGACCAAATTCAAAGCAGACGCAGGAATTTCGGGAATTGATGACTCCCATTAAAGAGTGGATACGGTTTGATCAACTTTAGCTTTCACTTGCATACCTTATAACTTTGCTTTACTTTCTACTTATACTTTCTATTTCGAAGTTTATGATATGTCTATGTGTCATAATGCATATTTAGTATTAACTCTTTTAAGTTAATCAAGTTATATGCATTGGAGTTAATTTTAAGAGTAGTTTCGGGGTTAACAATATCATATATAATCACTGGATCTATGATATAACGCAGTTTAGTGAGCCAAAATTTTTAGAATGGTAACTTGCTAAATGTGGCTATGTGAGAACGGCCCATACTAAGCATAGTATTAACGTTGTCCAGGTTTATATGATAGTCTTAATTCGTTTGCACTAGATCTAGAAAAATCATTTCATGTGTTGCTTCTATTAGATTAGTTTAGTGAATTGTAACATCTTTGTTGAACTTGCATGCTTTCTCTGATTTCCTTATTTCGTAGGGAAATTCTATATATTTAGATTCTCTAATCTTTCATACCTATATTTACTCATATTTCATTCTAACCCTCCTATCCAAACAAACTATACATTTTTGCAACTGTATACTTGTAGTTATCATCATTTTTCTATTTGATAAGAGGTACTGACAACACCTATATTTTTCATGAACAAGTTTTTGGCACCCTTTGATATATAGCCGAATCTTGTGAACAAACTATTAAACTTATCAGTAGGAAAGTGGCGAACAGGATTAAAGCATGAATAGGAATCCGAGAACTGGAGGTAGGCTAGGGACTAAACTAGGATAAATATCAAGTGTAATCATTCTAACCTTACTCGTTTACCTTTATTGTGTTTCCTCATCCATCATTCCCTCATTTTTATAAGTATTTGCTTAAAAAACCTATCCGAGCTGAGTAAAGTACTCAATAGCGATTGAAGATAAACTATGCCAGCAATGCTAGGCAGTTTATATTTTTAGACCCATCACAGCGCATTTTTCACTCATCACACATCTAAAAACTAACCTTGGTAAAATAATTTTATAAATCTTAAAAACAACCAAGATATGCATTCACCCCCCTCCACTATTAATATTAAGCCATTAAGGACCAATATCTTCCAAACCGACCTCAACATCCACCTCAACAACCTCAGTCTCAGCATCAACAGCGACAGCAGTAACACTCAAGTAGTAGTAATCCAAAAACTAGCGGACAATCTTATCACTTTCGTAGATAGTTGTAGGTTAGGCAAAACTTGTAATAGGACTTAATTTGTACTTAGTTAGTTCAGAACACATTTTGTGTACTGACTAAGCTCTTTTGATATCAATGAGAAATTACAAGTTTTTTCCTATCAAGTTAAGTGCTTCTTAACTTTATATGTGTTATGTTTATGCCTATTATTTCTACTTATAAGGTGTTGCAGGAATTGGTAAAGATACCAACCTCAAAGCAAAGCTAAAGTAAGATAAAGTCCCAAACCGAAGAAAATTTCTTTAAGTATGGGGGAGTTAAGCTGACTTAAGAGAATCCACTTAGTATTGGGGGATTCAACATTAACTAAGGAGTTCACTCAGCATGAGGGAGTCTTACATCATCTATCATATATTTCTATATCTTTAAACTATTTATTCAATTAATCCCTTCTACTACCTAATTTGTTATCTATTCTAAAATGGGGGAGATTGGAACCTAAGTTAATAGTACTTCAGAGTACTTAAAAACATTTTGGAAATAACAAACTGTCTAGGATAGTGAAATTAATTGAGTGCTAAGTAAACTCTTAATTAAACAAATTTACTTGAGTTTTTTTAAGGTAAAACAACTTAGTTTATTGAGTATTTGATTAAGTTATGGCTTAGAGTAAGAAAAGCTGAGTTCAGCTTAGTATTACATAGTTTACAAGATATAGACTCAGCTAAGCTGAATTTTTTTTATTTCATAAAAGCCGAGTTCTTTGACACTTAGAAAAATAAATGATAAAAATGCTTCTAACATTGTGTGTGAGGGATGAAATATTCCATTGAAGCGTTTGCGGAGAAAAAGCGTTGAACTTAAAGACGATATTCAAATGGTCCTCACAATGAAAAGGTGTTAGTATGAAATGTTGGAGAATCCTCACTAAAGTCCAAGATAAGAGGAATCCTTTGACATGCGTCATTTCTCAATGTCTCCGCACAACTCTGCAATGTCAACAACCAGACTAATCACAAGATTCCAAGTTGCATCTCACACGCCTCTTTATTAGAAACAATTGCTTGAAGGAAACAAGTTATTGACGCATTTAGATTAACAGATTAATCTCGCACCTCAATGTTCAAAATCTCTCTCTCTAAACATCCTTATTTCAAACTGGCAAATTCAAAAGATATAAAGAGAAGAGAAATTGAAGACAAAGTCAGAACGAGAAGTTTGAAATGGCTACTTCTAAGAACTTCAAGTATAAATAGAAGACAGAAGTAGACATTTAAACTTAGTGAATCACCTTGAATTTCTTAAGCTAAAATACTTTCAATATTCCCAGAATTCAAAAATTATAAATAAAGCAATCAAGCAAACACAAATCTTCCAATCAGTTTGTAATAGAGAGAATCATTCTTTATATTTAACATTGTAAAGGATTCAATCTACTTTATAAGTTGAAATCTTCGGTTCCCTAATGCTATTTGAAAATCTGAGTGACAATTTAGGAAGGGTACCTAAACTGTGGTTGGGTTGTAGTTAGAAAGAAATGTACTTTTTGTAATAGAGTCTACCCATTGTAAAGGCTTCTCCCCCTAAGGAAGGAATCAAATACTAGTGGATTAAAGCTTGAAAAGGAATTCGAGGACTAGAAGTAGGCTTGGGGCCTAACCATGATAAAATCTCATGTGTTGAAGTTCTATCTTTTATCACTTATCTTTATAGCATCTTGCTCATTCATCATTCTCTCTATTTTACAAGTTTTCTTGAAAAACCAATTCGAGATGAGTAAAGTATTTAGCAGTGATTGAAGATAAACTAAGTTAGTAAAGCTAAGTAGTTTACAGTTTTTAGACCAAACTTAGCACGTTTCACTCAACATGCATTTAAAAACTGAACTTGGAAAAGAATTTTTATAAAACTCTAAAAAGAACAAAGTAAAGCATTCACCCCCTCTAATGTGTCTATTCAACTCTTTCGAACCAACATATCTCCTAGTTCCAACGTGGATAACTAAAATAGGAGAGTAAGTAAAAATATTTCTCTTCATTACTTTGTGAGAGGGACTAAAAATCCCATGCTCACAGGCTACCCTCGCATGATCACCACTGATATAGGTTAGGATGGTCACGCGGAAAGAGTAAGGGATACTAATCATACCTTCATTGGCATGGGGTGTTGAAGTTGACCTAGAGGTGGGAAAGTGCACCTTTCAAAACTTTGATGGGATTGACTTCCAAGGTTAAAGTGCCTAGTCGTAACCTAATAATTTATTCAATTATCTCTATTAACCTTGGGATAAGAACTTTGATGAGGTTGACTTCCAGAGTTAAAGCCCCTAGTTGTAACCTTTAGAGAATGCATTTAGATGTCTTTGTTGACCTTGAAGTAAGATCTTTGACGAGGTTGACTTCCAAGGTTAAAGTGCTTTGTTGTAACCTTTACAGAATGCATTTGGTTATCTTTGTTGACCTTGAAGTTTGATCTTTGATGAGGTTGACTTTTAGGATTAAAGCGTCTAGTTGTAACTTTTAGAGAATGCATTTGGTTATCTTTGTTGACCTTGAAGTAAGATCTTTGACATGGTTGACTTCCAAGGTTAAAGCGCTTAGTTGTAACCTTTAGAGAAAGTATTTTGTTGCCTCTGTAATGTTCTATTTTTGGAGCATCCTGCAAAAATAAATGAATATTTTGAAGTTAAAATGAAAAGAGAATTGTATTTTGACTCCTTTGTTGAATTTGCGAAAACAAAATATTTTGCCCATTTAATAAAGAGTTAAAACACAATAAATATTATATAAATATGAGAGTTCGGCCTTGTCTGAAACATTTAATGAAGTGGAATTTCCCCTTGCATGAATTTGTCTAACTTTAAACATTGGGATATTAATTTGTAGAGGAAATGGCTTTTTGATTTGGAAGTCATAATTTAGGGAAAATGTTTTGTGAGAAAATAAAGTCATGGGAGTAAAGGATAAGTGGAAACAAGGGATATAAAGAAAATGAATGGGTAAAGAAAAATAACTGGTTAGAAATAGATAGGTAATAAATTAAGATAAAAAGGTAAAGAAATAAAAACAGAGCGAGAAAAAATAATTGTATACGGTTGTGTGGGCCAGGTAGTTGATAAGTGTTTAATTACACTTATTATCAATATAATTTTACACACTAAACACTATAGTTTAAGTCATTTTTACACTTCATATAAAAGATTTCACATGGTATGTAGTTGTTTTTGGTGCAAATGCAGATACTAGGTAAATCTTGGGAGTAAAATGATCTAAAGTGGAATTCTGTGTAAAAAGAGTGAAAAAGGTGCGAAAAGATGCGTGGAACTTAAAGATTTGGCTTAGGATCAAAGCTGTCGAAGATCGGTGAAGTTACAAGAAGAATTCTGAAGAAAAATACAATTCACAATCATGATAACAATTCGCGGTCGCAACTTGATACACTTCAGAAATAGAAAATTGTCAAACAAAGATTCAAGGTCACGACTTGTATATCGCGGTCGTTACTTGGATGGTTTTTTGGTCAAATCTTCTTAACTACCAACCGCCAGATAAGAATGATCAACCACCATTAACCACCATCAACTGCTAACGAAAAGATACTTATCAGAAGTTAACCAATCATGAATAGATGCCTATCCATTGTGGATAAGATTAAAGCTTCTCAACCAATCACAATGAAGTGATGCAATCTTTCACCAATGGACACAACTCTTCATTTGGAAAGATGCAAACCTTCGAACTCTATAAATAGGGTTTCAAACCTTACAAATTTCGTGCATGGTGTGGCATTGGAATTAGAAAAGTGAGAGATATAGTGTGTGCGTAGATAGAGAGCAAAATTATTTATTTTTCGCTATGTTCATAAGTGTTAGCAAGAAAATGTTTAAGTGATTCGAATCCTTGTTTCGATCACCAGATTTCTCTACATATTTGAGCGATTGTTATATAAGTGTACTTGCGAATCACTTAACAATAAAAGTTTTCGTTCTTCAAATTCGTTTGTTCGATATTAATAAAGAATAGCATCCTCGCGGAGGTTCTGTACGGGCCGAGACTGAATTCAAAACAGACACAGGAATTGAGGGAATTGACGAAAGAGTGGATACGATTTGATCAACTTTAGCTTTCACTTGTATACCTTACAACTTTGCTTTGCTTTCTACTTATACTTTCTATTTCGAAGTTTATGATATGTCTATGTGTCATAATGCGTATTTCATGTTGAGTATTTTATATTAATCAAGTTATATGCCTTTGAGTTAACTTTAAGAGTAGTTTCGGGGTTAACGAGATTGTGTGTAATCACTGGATCTGTGATTTTAACGCTGTTTAGTGAGCCAACATTTTTGGAATGGTAACTTGCTAAATGTGGCTATGTGAGAGAGACCTGTACTAAGCATAGTAATATTGTTGTCCAAGTTTATATAATCATCTTAATTCGTTTGCACTAGAATTAGAAAAGTCATTTTATGTGTTACTCTGCGGTGAATTATTGAACATCTGAGTGTCTAGAAACGATTATGTTAAATTAGTCTAGTGAACGTAATAACTTTGTTAAACTTGCATGTTTTCTTTGCTATACTTATTTCATAGGAAAACTCTATATATTTAGAATCTCTAGTCTTCCATACATATATCTATCCATTCTTCATTCTAATCCTCCCAACTAAAATCTAAAAATATTTTGTTTTCTTTATTCCATTTTTCTTGTTGATTTTTAGAGCTAGTCCTTCCCTGTGGGATCGATATCTTTTAAAACTACATCATAACTGTATACTTGCAGTAGTCACCATTTTTCTATTTAGACAAGTGGTACTGAGAACACCTGTTCGTATTTTGAACTTATATCTTATCGGTAGGAAAGTGGGAGATAAGGTATTTTGTTTCATTATTAAATAAAAAATCCTAGGAGTTATTAAAGTCAAAACCTTGCGAACACATGGCAATGACTTAAAACTGAAGAAATGTTAGTATCATCTATACATCTACGAATAATACCATCGGCACATACCTTAAACAAATAAGGGTCATCCCACATAAATGATCTAATATCCTAAAGAAATTTCTTCTTACCATCAGATTCTAAATCAGAGGGTAAAGTATGCTTAAACAAATAATTTGCAAAGTCGGCATACCATGGACTAACAGTATGTCTAACAGACATAAGATTTTCATCGGGAAAAAGTTCATTAATGTCACCAGTTTCACCTATAGGTACCTTATCATCTTCTAAAGGAGATAAGTGATCAGCTATGGTATTCTCACTTCCCTTTTTGTCCCTTATTTCTAAGTCAAACTCTTGCAAAAGAAGGATCCACCTAATTAATCTTGGTTCGGCATCTTTTTTAGCAAACAAATATCTCAAAGTAGCATGATCGGTATAAACTATTACTTTAGATCCAATCAAATATGATCTAAACTTGTAACATGCATATACGACTGCTAACATCTCTTTTTCAGTGGTGGTGTAATTGCATTGTGCAGAAGACAAAGTGTGACTCATGTGAGCACATGATTTTGTACCAGCTCGCGTGTTCGATGATGACGGCTTTTACGGGATTTTATCCTTGAATCACACATTTTCGAGTATCCTGACGTATTCGAATTGGAATCCTCCTCGTCACTAATAAAATTATTTAATTTAATTTAGAAATTATTTAACTAAATAAAAAATACAAAAAAATATAAAATTAAAATATAATATAATAAAAAAATGAAAGGGGGCATTATCCCGATCGCAAGGGAGCCTCGAGCGGAGGCAGCCCGCGCAAGGCCTCCCCGTGGTGGTCTTAAGGGACCATCACGGGGGCTGCCCGTGAAGGGTTCTTAGGAACCCTCACGGGACCTCTCGCAAGGATCCTATGGGTCCCTTGTGGGGCTTGCCCGCGAGGGTCCTATGGAACCCTCGCGGGGCCTCCCTGCGAGGGTCCTAAGTGACCCTCGTGGGGCTTGCCTGCTAGGGTCCTTTGGAACCCTCACGGGGCCTCCCCACGAGGGTCCTTAGCAACCCTCGCGGGGCCTGCCCGGGAGGCCGCGCGAGGGAGCCTCGCGCGAGGCTGCGCGAGACCTCGCGAGGGAGCCTCGCGTAGGGCTGCGCGAGGCGGCCTCGCGCAGGTCCGTGGGAGGCAGCCTCGCTCGCGACCCCTCGCCGGCGAGGCTCTTTGTTTTGGATTTTTCAGGATTTTTTTTATCTATAATTAGTTGGGTTTTTTCAGTACACGGGGCTAAAAATTCAGAGAGAAAAATCCTCTCTTTCAGAACAAATAAATAAAAACAATATTCTTCACTTTCTTCTAACTTTTTCTCGGATAAAAAACACTTTTGGATCCCGAATTTCTTCATCTTAAAATCAAATTTCTTCATCAAATTTCTTCTTAAATCCTCAGATATTCTCGGGTCTAAAACCAATTTAGAACCCGAGTTTGATTATCTTTTGGATAAAGAAACATGTTATTTTCCAATTAAATTACATTAAAATCCCAAGAATTAAACGAAAATTTTTGGACTTTTACATCAACCTTTTCACATTAAATCACTTAAACCAAAATGAACGAGGAACGCTCCCGAGGATCTAACGGACACGTCGAAGTGGATTCACGCCAAAAGGGTAAAGCCTCTGAGTTCCTAGAGCTGCTTATTTTGTGCTCCTCCTTTTCTTCTTAATTCCTTTCTACATGTGAACCTAGGAATTATTTTATTTTATTGTAAATATTGTAATTCT
>CATIWQ010055015.1:0-13150 GCA_949673415.1 Euphorbia schlechtendalii | reverse complement strand
GATATGAACTAAACTTTAAATGATAACTAAGGTAATTTAAACTTAATAAGAAAATAAAACGCATTAAATCAATGTTTTAAAGTTGAATATTTTTATTAAACAATATAGTTTTATAATAATAATAATAATAATAATAATAATTGATGAAATGAATCTTTTTCTAGAGTAGAAATATAGATTAATAAATTAGAGTGAATATACCGTAACAACTACATAAATGAAATTTTTCGTTGGACGAAAATTATTTTAAAAGTATATAATATTCTTTACTCTGTCTTCTTAATTTAATTAATAATTTTATCAATATTCACATTCATAATATTCGGAATCCATTTTCGAATGATTGATATAAACAAATTATTTTTGAAATTTTTTTTATAAAAAATCCTTCAATATATGTGTTTGATGTAAACATGTAAGAACCGTGTGATATAATTCGCATTCATCTTCCTTCTATCTCCAGGTAAATTTTATAACTGGTGGAAAAAAGAAAGATGTATAACTAGAGTTAAATTAGTTTTCATTGTGTATCTAAAAATATGAAAAATGTTCATAGTAATTTAAATACTAAAATAAAATTAAAAAAACATTATATTCGATTTTCACAACTCATATTATTCTAATCGGATATAATTCCACCAACAGGAATTCGAAAAACCACAATGGGCAACAAAGTGTACCTGAATGGTAGCAAAACAAGCAAATATAACATATAACCAGATATAGATCCAAAAACAAGCAATTTAAACTATAAAATCCAAATATAATCTTCTCAAAATTTAGATATGAAAAGATCATAATGAAAATATATGTAGCTATGTAGATCTACACCTAACCAACCACCGTCATAGGCATTAAAAATGTTGTGCGGCGGAAGCAAACAAAAACAAGAAAAACCTTACCAAATCGAAGAACTCAAGTTTAACAGTAAAAGAAAAACAAAATATAAACATGCAACAAACAAACACAATTTTTAACGTGGTTTCCTAACATTTTACGGCCAGACTAGTCCACAGGGGAAGGCCTTCGACAATAGTTTTATTGATTTCCAAGAACTTCGTGTACAGCTCAGCATCAAACCCTAAATCACCGATCTAAGTGATCTCTCGCTCATTTACAATACCGTAAACCATAAACTCTCAATCTTAGAAGTTTATACAATCGAAGAATTATACAAAGATCACTCAAAGATTACAATCTGTAATCTTTTACAAGATATACGAAAAGATTTGAGCTAAGAACAAGAAAAGACGAAGAAACCCAAAGATAAAACCCAAAAGCCCTCTTTTACAGAAAAATACCCTAGAACCCGTGTTTTTCAAGAGAGAGAATAAGAAGACCCTTTTATATGAAGAAATGAGGCGGTTCACATCCTCAAGAGATTAAGGCCGTTAATCCTCAATCAAGATATACACACGGCACACATGAGGGAAGCAGGAGAAGAGAGTTGAATAAGCAAAGATGGGCTCTAAATGGGCTTGATCAATTCTTGAGCAACAATTGGATGAGCAGTGAGAGGCTTGTGCTTCAAAAGACTTGTGTTGACACTAGCCTTGAGCCCAGACCTGTATCACACCACCATAAATCTCCACCTTGATTTTGGTCCCAACAAGCTACTACTAAGGTAGACCTTCCTCAAGGTTACCCTCGTAGTATCAAGTTAGCTTAAGTATCCCAAGATGTGCTAAAGCATCCTGAAACTTTGAAACAGAGATAACTTTAGTAAATATATTAGCAGGATTAAGCAATGCAGATATCTTCTTTACATTTACATCACCACTAGCAATTATATCCCTGATGAAGTCTAACATCTATATGTTTGGTTCTTTCATGAAAAACTAAGTTTTTACTAAGGTGAATAACACTTTGAGAATCATATGATACATCTACATTTTTCAGCTTAAAATCGAACTCAGTAGCTATCCCTTTTAACCAAGTGGCCTCTTTAATGGTGTCAGTCAAAGAGATGTACTCAGCCTCAGTAGTAGACAAGGCCACTTTATGTTGAAGGTTGGATTTCCAACTTATCACATTATTTCCAAAAGTGAAACAATAACTAGTAATAGATCTATGTTTATCCATATCAGCAGCAAAATCCGAATCACAATATCCACAAACAGCAAAATTGTTACAATCAGAGGATTTAAACTTTAAACATAAAGAATTATTTGTCTTAAGGTATCTACCCAACCATTTTACAGCATGCCAATGGCATTTATTAGAGTTGGACGTGTATCTACACGCCAAGCTCACAGCATAGGCAATATCGGGCCTAGTACGAATCATAGCATACATCATGTTAGCCACCACATTTAAGTAAGGAATTTTGGACATAAAAGTTTTTTCATCTTTACTTAAAGGAACAACAGAAGCAGAAAACAGGAGTAAACACATCCTTTCCAACATTGAAGTTATATTTATCCAACACTTTAGATACATAATCAGATTGAGTAAGATATAACAAACTAGCCTGTCTATCTCTAACAATATTCATACCAAGAATTCGTTTAGCAGGCCCTAATTCTTTCATGTTAAATTCATGTTTCAAAAGATCAACTAAAGTTTTTATGTCATGCATAGATTTGCTAGCAACCAACATGTTATTAACATACAAAAAGTAAGTAGATATAGGAACCACTGTTTAACTCAAAAAAGTAAACACAGGAATCATATTGGCTTCTCTTAAATTTATTAGTAGTCATAAAGTGATAAAATCGTTTATACCATTGTCTAGGTGCCAGTTTCAAGCCATATGAAGATTTATTCAGAGAGCATACATAGTTTTCCTTACCCTTCTCAACAAAACCATCAGGTTGAGAAATATATAGTTCCTCTTCTACATAACCATGTAAGAAAGAAGTTTTAACATCTAGTTATTCTAGTTCCAAGTCAAGCATAACAACAATGATAAGAAGTAATCTAATTGAAATATGTTTTACAACTGGAGAAAAAATTTCATTGTAATCTATCCCTTCTTTTTGAGAAAAACCTTTAGCTACTAATTTAGCTTTAAAACGTTCCTTTTTAACACTAGGAATTTCAGGTTTTTTCTTATATATCCATTTACAGCCTATAACATGTTTATCTTTAGGTCTAAGGACTATATTCTAAGTTTTATTTTAAGTCAAAGAAGACATCTCATCTTTCATAGCTTCATACTAGTTATTCCAGTTTTTATGGCATTTAGAATCAGAGAAGAAAGTAAGAGTATCATAATCCAAGGAATCAGCAATCAAACATGAATAAGAAACAGTACCACATGTGAGGCAATCATAAACCATATAATTTGAAAATCTAGTAGGCATTCTAGTAGTTCTTCAATTCCTCTCAACTAAAGTATCATTAGTTTGAACAATAGGAATAGTTTCAGCATCATTTTCATTTTCATCATGTAAATCATTAGTCTCAATAGCAATGTGATGATTAATTTGATTAACAACAGGGTAATCATCAACTGAGTTTATAAGCTCCACCTCAAACATTGTAGTATCAGTATTATTAAGTTCTTAATTATCAGATTTTAATCTAGGGAATTCAGTTTCCTTGAATACAACATTTCTACTTATAATCACCTTATTATCATTAAGAGACCATAGTTTGTACCATTTAGTCATACTAAGATAACCAATAAAGATGCATTCCTTAGCCCTAGGTTCTAGTTTTGAGCCAGAATTATGAACAAAGGTAGCATAACCAAAGACTCTTAAGTGACTATATGATATAGGATGATTGTTCCAAATTTCATTAGGACATTGAAAATTAATTACTGAGGTAGGAGATTTATTAGTCAAATAAGATGCAGTATAAGCAGCTTCATCCCAAAATTTAACATCAAGACTATATTCAAACAACAAAGCATCTTACTTTATTCAAGATGGTTCTGTTATACCTCTCAGCTATACCATTTTGCTGAGGGGTATAAGCACAGGTCCTATGCCTTAGGATACCTTGTTTAGCACAGTAATTGTTAAATTCAACATTGATAAACTCTAGCCCATTATTTGTCTTAAGAACCTTAATCTTTTTACCGTTAAGATTTTCTACTGAGGTTTTCCATTCACAGAATTTATCAAAGGCTTCACTTTTATTTTTAAAAAAATAAATCCAAACCTTTCTAGAGTGATTATCAATGAAAGTGATAAAATACTGAGATCTAGATTAGGAGATAGGTATGTGGGGAGAACCCCACAAATCACTATGTATATAATCCAAGAATTCAACAAACTTACATACAGAGGTTTTTAAAAGACAATTTATGAGATTTACCTAAAACACATATATCACAGATGTCACTCTTATTCAATTTAGAGATAGGAATGTTGCTAGATTTGTGCAAGGACTCAAGTCCTTTAGTTCCAATGTGTCCAAGGCCCTTATGCCATAGTGAGTCATAATCAGAATTAACAACATTACTAGCACAAACCACAGAGCCAGTTAGAACATAAAAGCCACTAACGAGGAGTCCTTTCATCATACAATAATATCCCCTTTAACAAGGATTTCGCCATTAGAGGCAGAATAATTGAAGCCAAGAGTGTTAAGAGAGCTTAAGGAAATCAGATTTCATTTGAGTTCAGGTATATATCTCACATTTTTAAGTAAAACAATTCTATTATCTCTCATTTTCATTTTAATAGAACTTATTCCTTTAACATGGCATTTAGAGTTATTACCCATTAGGACTTGACTTCCTGTTAGATCTTTTAAGTTAATGAACCATTCTATATCATGAGACATATGACATGTACATCCCGAACCCAGAATCCAATTGAGTTCATTTTTAATTTCACTTACAGTGAGGGCTTCAATATTATTAAGATTAGATGTAGTATTTGGAACTCCACCTTCATTCTTATTAGACTCAATTTTGTTAAGTCCTTTCCTACAGTATTTTCTAATGTGTATCTTTTCATTACAGTGATAACAGGTCTTATCAATTTTATACTAGTATTGTTGTTATCCTTATTATTAGTTGTGTTACCAAGACTACCTTTTCCATTTCCAGAGAAATAGGTATTAGACCCCCTTTTCTTACTCTTTTTTTTAGGTTTTATAACAAGAACATTACTAGAAGAGGAATGAAGCTTACCTTGTGCAGTGGATTTGATTTTCATTTCTCTCATTCTCACAGAATTGATTATGTCATCCGAATCCAGAGTCTCTCTCCCATATTTGAAAGCATCTTTCAGATTCTTGAAAGAATCAGGGATTGAATTCAGTAAAAGTACAGTTTGGGTATCATCAGTTACTTTTTCATCTGTATTTTCAAGATTAATGATTAGTTTCTGGAAATCGTCATAATTCTCATCCACAGATTTAGATGAAATCATTATATAACTAATTAATTGTTCTTTCAAAAATGTAGTTTTGGAGAGGAAAGAAGTCATGTATAGAGATTCAAGTTTTGACCATAGTTTATGGTAGTGTCCTCATTTCTAACCCTTCGCAAAACACTATCAGAAAGATTTAAGACTATAGTACTAAGGGCAAGTTCCATCATGTCATTCTTTTCATTATCAGTAAGGTTGCTAGGTAAAGATGTAATTCCACCGAGAGCCTTCTCACATCATTGTTGAATGAGGATGGCTCTCATTTTTCGTTTCCAAATGTTAAAATCAGTTTTTCCATCAAATTTATCCATGTAGGTTTTAGATGTTGACAAATGTATCAAAAATTTTAGAATCTTTAAGAAAGTAATCAGAGAAACAAACAGACTAACATGAAAAAGTTGGTCAAGTTCAAGTAAGGTAAGGTTAAAGCAAAAATAGACTTTAACATGAACATGCATATCAAGAAAGCAAAGATTCAGGAAAGATAAGCAGGGAATATATCAAGCTCTGATACCATTTGTTGGGTGGCAGAAGCAAATAGAAATAAGAAAAACCTTACCAAATTCAAAGAACTCAAGTTTAACAGTTAAGAATAACAAAATATAAACATACAACAAACAAACATAATTTTTAACGTGGTTTCCTAGCGCTTTACAGCCAAACTAGTCTACGGGGGAAGGCCTCTGGCAATAGCTTTATTGATTTCCAAGAACTTCAGGTACAGCTTAGCATCAAACCCTAAATCACCGATCAAAGCTATCTCTCGCTCGTTTACAATACCGTAAACCCAAAACTCCCAATCTCAGGAGTTTATACAAACAGAGAATTATACAAAGATCACTCAAAGATTAGAATCCATAATCTTTTACAGAATATATAAAAGATTTGAGCTAAGAACAAGAAAAGATGAAGAAACCCAGAGAGAAAACCTAAAAGCCCTCTTTTACAGAAAAATACCCTAAAACCTATGTTTTTCAAGAGAGAGAAGAAGAAGACCCTTTTTATATGAAGAAATGAGGCGGTTCACATCCTCAAGAGATCAAGGTCGTTAATTCTCAATCAAGATATACACGTGGCACACATGAGGGAAGCAAAAGAAGAGAGTTGAATCAGCAAAGATGGGCTCTAAATGGGCTTGATCAATTCTTGAGCAACAATATGATGAGTAGTGAGAGGCCCATGCTTCAAAAGACTTCTGTTGACACTAGCCTTGAGCCCAGACCTGAATCGCACCACCACAAAAAAGAATATATCACTTTTCTTCAACGTGTTAAAGTTGAAAGAATGAAAAAGGAGAAAATATTAAGTAGAATATGCAAAGATCACATATGGGTAGACGATAAGAAACTTTCAGGTAAGATAAACTAAATCTAAGCATCAAATGAAAAAACAAAACACGAAGAAAAGTTAATTATGGTGAGATGCATGGCTTCCTTATTCCTGTTTTAAATTGTATGGAAAAGATGTAGTTTTCTTTGTGGGCAAAGTTTTTCTAATGTTGAGTTACAACATTAGAATGATGTTGAGTGGGTATGGACCATTGATTCCATAATTTATGATTAATATTGAACATCAATAATGAAAAATAATAATTACATCATCAAATTTTAGCCATCAACTTTAGAATCCATGATCCACATCTATCTAACATCACTCTAACGTTGTAACTCAACATAGGAAGATAGAAAAAATTTAGAGAGAATGAAGAATATGTGCTTGCATTGAACCTAAAAAATATATGTTTATTTTGTTTTGAGAAAGAACTAGATTAAATTAAGAATATTATGAAACTTTTTATTATTTTTTATTGGGTAAAGAGAAAATTGTAGAATATGTGAGAGTATGGAGGTAAATGTTTGAATGTCAAAACTCATTTTTCTTTTTCTTCATAGTCATAATACATTAATAACTTTTGAATTTGGTTTAAAAAGTCAACTACCTCCTCAATTTTTTAATGCACCTCATTGCCTTCTCAATTTGTTAAATTGTATAAATTTGCACATGATCGTCTCGTGTCAATTCATGTGAAAACTAGAAAGTTTGACTTTTCAAATGCATCATTTTTCTCTCTCTACTAAAAGTTAACATCTTATCTTCAAGGACAAACTAGTGCATTTTTTAAAATTAAAGGAAACTGTTACATTTTTACACGTTAAAAGAGTAATGAAGTGCTTTTAAAAGTTAAAGAGAATAGTAAACCTATTTAACTATATTCATGGGACTATTTATGTATTAGGTCTTTCTTCTTTCTCCTCTTTTAACCTTCATTACTCCATTTTTGTTCTGTGACTAAAAGTCACTCTCTTTACCTACTTTTTCCTTTTTCTTCACATTCTTCTTACATTTTCTATTATTGTATCTATATTTCTCAGACAAAAATATAATCATAATTAATATATAAAATAATATTATGTTTACAGATTCCTATCATTTACTTATTATAAAACAAATTATAAAAAAAGTCTCAAATCAACAAAATGTTAGTGATAAATATTCTAAATTTACATAACTAAAATACCTATATTGATTACAAAATTTTAATTTATGTATAAAAATTTATCTAACTAGTTTATGAGTTTTTGTCGAGTCGGTTCATTAATATATTGTCACGATCCTTTAAATTAACTTATTCATAAGCGCTTTGGAACCCCTTTTTGCCTTTTCATTTTTGTTCTAGCAGTTGAGGGACTAAAATAACTCATAATACAAACATTCAAAAAGGACTACTTCCGGGGTTGAAATTGGAGGATTCTTTACCAGATATTTCCTTGCTACAGTTTGCTGATGACATGATTTGTTTTTTACCAGTAGATGAATCTCTCATTATACCGTTTTTAAGAATACTTTGTTGCTTTGAGCTAATCTTTGGCTGGAGGATTAACTACAACAAGAGCTTTCTTCTTGGAATAAACATTGACAATTTCATCTTACACTCTTATGCTTTTAGGCTCAACTGTAAATTAGAGAAATTCCCAATGTCCTATCTCAGTGCTCCTCTGAGTTATAAGCATTTGAGTTGTGGTAATTGGGACGATTTAGTGGCAAAATTTTAGAATCATTTTTCATGCAGGAAGACAAGTGCCTTTCTTATGTGGGTCGAGAGATTTTGATTAAATCGGTACTCTCTTCTATTTGGTTTCTCTTTTCAATTTACCAACGGTAGTGAATAAAAGTTGACATGCATTATGAGGAACCTTTTATGGAGGGGAGACTCGGCAAGTTTTGGTTTATGTAAAGTTAGTTGGGCCATGATAAATTTGCCAAAACATATGGGTGGTTTATAAATCTATGACTTTAAACTCATGAATTGTATCCTTCTTCTTAAATGTCTTTGACATCTTCGCAACTCGGGGACAACTCATTATGTGTTGTTTTTTACGCTAAACAACATGGCTTTACTTCTTGGTGGGATTTAATTGAATATGAGAGTCAAAGTTATCATCGATTTGGTTAGATGTGCTTGCTTATGGCTATTGTAATCATGTGTTTTGAGATTTTTTCACTTCTAATTATCGAATGCGATTGGGGAATGTTTTATCTGTTGCAAAACTTGATGTTTTAAGTTTTTTTCAAAAGGTTTTTTTTATTTCACATGGGAAACTTAAAGTGGGTGATTTTAGTTTATATTGAGATGTCCCTTATGGGCTTGTAAATTGTGAGAGATATAAGTTGGGATCTCGCGCACATGAGAGAAATGACCCAAGGTTGTTTCTAGTGCAAATCGTCCGATTACTTTCCCCTTGCGCGTGCGATAAAGCCTGTACTTGAAACCTTTTATTATTTTTTCTGAGAAAATAATATATTTTTTTGGATAATATTTTTTTTCTTTTGAAATCCCTTACATATAACTGATGGTTTTAAGTGCTATTCATTCTCAACAGCTATTTGTATTGAATTCTCAACTATTATATTCTACTTAAATGCTAAAAACGTGTTTGCTTAAATGCCCAACAACTATATTTCAACAGTCATATTTTATTGGCCATATAATGATGTATTTGGTAAAATGTTTTGATACACAATGTTTTACAATTACGAAATAGAGTCTATCATTCTTATTTTCTAGATATGTATACATAACCTCTCTATTCTTGTACCATCCTTGCTTATACAGAGGTGGAGTGGTTCAATCTTTGAAGGAACTATTGAAGTATCCTTTAAGGATAGTGCCTAACATGGCTCCACGTTGTTGACGCTACTGCTTGCTCTTTTGTTCTTCAAGTTTAGTTTGTGCCAAAATTTCAACATCTATTCCCAACAATCTTAAAGGATACTATATCACCATGGCTGGTACCAGAATTGAACCACCTGCTGTTCCTTTTGTTGTCCACCAATTGCCTCTCTTCAACTTGAAGACATTGGAAATGTTCCTCATATTACTCCTACCATTGCTCTTATCTACGCAAAACCTTTCCCTGATGTGTCGAGAATTGAAATCTTTAATGGAGACAATTTCAAATGTTGGCAGGAAAGACATTTCTCTCTTCTTGACATGCACAGTGTGGTTTACGCTCTAACAGATGCTTCTCCAATCGAGCCCCCTACTACAATTACTAGTTGGGTTTATTCCAACAAAGTGTGCAAGCATAGTATTCTCAGTACCTTGTTTGGTAATCTATTTGATGTCTACTGCTCTAAGAAAGAGGCTAAAGACATTTGGGAATCCTTGATTACCAAATATACTACTCAGGATGCTAGAAAAAAGAAGTTCGTAATTGGAAAATATTACAAAGGGGAAATGGTGGAAGACAAGGACATTCAGACCTAACTCACTAAGTATCACCAACTCATTGAAATTTTGAAATTTGAAGATATTATACTTCCTGATGAGTTTATTGCAGTTGTTCTAATTGAAAAGTTACCCCCATCTTGGGGTGCTTACAAGCAACGTCTGAAACATGAGCAGACAACATTTTCACTCAAGGAGCTGATTACTCATATCATCATTAAGGATGCTAGCCAGAAAGAGTGGAAGACTATTAAAGAAAGGAGATTATTTCTAAGGTGAACATTATGCATTCCAATCCATAACAAGGGAAGAGGTATGATGCTAAACATGGTTACAAACTCAAGAAAGATAAAGCCTTCAAAAAGAAAGTAACGGCTTTATTCATGGAAAACTAGGCCACCATACTCCTCATTGTAGGAAGCGAGCTGTGAATAATGATAATCCTGCCAAACCAAATGTAAATTTGGTTGAAGCATATGATAGTTGTTGCAGTCATATCACAGGTGAATTTGGTGCCTAATATGATTGAGTGGGTATTGGACTTTGGCGCTACGAGGCACATATGTGCAAATAGAAATGCATTCAAGTCTTATAATCCAATTGATAGTGGAGAAGAAAGTTTATCTTAGTGATTTCTAAACTGCTCAAGTTCTCGGAAAAGGAAAAGTTCTTCTCAAGCTCACATTTGGAAAAATATTGACACTTAATGAGGTGCTACATGTTCCTACTAATAGAACAAATTTAGTTTCTCTTGGACTTTTAGGAAATGGTGTGAAGGTAGCTTTTTAGTCCGACAAGGTCATCATGACCAAGAATAATGTGTTTATCAGAAATGGTTATTTCAATCATGGTCTATTTGTACTCAATGTTTTTTATATTATTATTAATAATGATGCTAGTACTTCTACTTTTGTTGTTGATTCTTGTGATATATGGCATGCTAGACTAGGACATGTTAGTTTTCCTCACTTAAAGCTTTTAAGCTCTAGTGGTTTAATTTCTAATCTTAAATTTTCAAATGATGAAAAATGTGAAAAATGTGTTGAAGCTAAATAAACCAGAAAGCATTTTAAATCTATACATAGAGAATTAAAATTACTAAGTTTAATACATTCTAATTTGGGAGACTTGAAAAATACCATGTCTAGAGGTGGTAAAAAGTATTATATTACTTTTATTACTGATTTTTCAAGGTATTCAAAAGTGTATTTACTTCATAGTAAAGATGAGGCTTTTGATATGTTTTTGCTATTCAAAATTGAGTTTGAGAATCATTTGAATAAGAAGATATAAAGGATATGATTCAATAGGGGTGTTGAGTATATTGCCTTTAACTTTTTGTGAGAAACATGGCATTATACATGAGACAACACCTCCTTATTCACCTGAATCCAACGGTATAGCTAAGAGGAAAAATCGAACTTTGAAAGAAATGGTGAATTGTGTGCTTTTAAGTTCTGGTGCTCTTGAAAATTTATGGGGTGAGGCTATTCTGTCTGCTTGTCATGTTCAAAGAAGAATTTCTTATTAGAGGACCAATAAGACACCATATGAGTTATGGAAGGGATATCCTCTAAACTTACAATATTTGAAAGTTTGGGGATGTCTTGCTAAGGTTCTTCTCCCCAAACCTAAAAAAGAAAAATAGGTTCAAAAACTTCTGATTGTGTGCTCATAGGCTATGCTAAACATAGTAATGCCTATAGATTTCTCGTCCTTAAAAGTGATGAATATGAAAGTGACATAATCATTGAGACAAAGAATGTAGAATTCTTTGAAAATGTTTTTCTATTAAAGACTAGAAACTTTCCCACTTCTAGTAACGTCCCAGATGATGATCCTATTGCACCTATTTTCAAAATGTTTTTGAAAATAATGACATGAGAAAAAGTAAGAGGATTCGGAAAGAAAAATCTTTTCATGATAATTTTTATATGTATTTGGTTGAAGATGAACTCATATCTTTTTCTGAAGCTATTTCATCTTTTGAGTCAAAATTTTGGAGGGAAGCTATCAAAATTGAGGTTGATTCTGTTTTGAAAGGAACTTGGATTTTAGTTAATTTACCTTTGGGAGCTAAGCCTATTGGTTGCAAGTGGATATTCAAAAAGATATGTTTTCCTGATGATTCTATAAATAAGTTTAAAGTTTGTCTTGTTGCTAAAGGTTTTACTCAAAAAGAAAATATTGATTATTTTGATACTTATGCTCCGATGGCTAGAATTTCTTCTATTCGGATTATAATTGTTTTAGCTTCTGTTTATAATCTTTTTATCCATAAAATGGATGTGAAAACTACTTTTCTCAATGGTGAATTAGATGAAGAGATCTATATGGTGTAACTTGAGGGGTGTGTTAAGCCTGAGCAAGAAGAGAAAGTATGTAAATTAATAAAGTCTTTATATGGTTTGAAATAAGCACCAAAATAGTGGCATGAGAAATTTGATCATGTTTTGATGGAAGATGGTTTTTCATCTCTTGATGTAGATAAGTGTGTGTGTACTAAAATGTTTGACGGAGTTTGTGTGATTATTTGTTTTTATGTTGATGATATGCTTATCTTTAGTTCGAGTATTGATATTATCGATAGAATAAAAATATTTCTATCATCAAAATTTAACATGAAAGATATGGGAGAAGCTAGTGTGGTATTGGTTATGAGGATCATAAGGAAGGATAATTGTATCTTGTTAACTCAAGAACATTATGTTGCAAAACTCCTTCAGAAGTTTAATTATTATGATTTAAATCATGTGAGTACACCTTATGATCTGAATATCCATTTAAAGAAAAAATAAAGGTGATCCAGTTGACCAATCCCATTATGCATAAATTATTGGTAGTTTGTTGTACTTAATGAATTTCACACTGTTAGACGTGATGTATGCCCTAGAGGCAGTTAGGGCGATATATCTTTATTAGTTATAATGTATAAATGGTTTCAAATTATTATTAATAATAATTAAGGCATCTTTGGTGCTTATCAATGCTTTCTATTTATTTATGTATCTCGCTAGTATCATATATGTATAATATTAAATATGTATATGAACATTGATGAGACAAAGTCCATGACTACTTCATAGCGTAA
>CATIWQ010055006.1:0-16217 GCA_949673415.1 Euphorbia schlechtendalii | reverse complement strand
CCTTTCATTGACAAATACAACTAAATGGGAAGGGAACTCGGATTTGAACTACAACTAATCAATTGCTTCAGCCCCCTTAAATATTTTAATTATCGAAATCAGAGTTCTCCCAAACTTAAGCTTAAGATTTACATGACTCTTGTGAGATCTCTTAGTAAATGTGTTTTTTCACAATCATTATCATTTAAGTAGATGAAGAACTCATATTTTGAGCACAAATTTTTAGCTGGAAAAAAGGAGAAGAGATCAATATATTCAACAATTTCTTGTATACAAGATTGACAGTACAGTATATTAAAAAAATTATGAATGCAGAATTAATTGAAATTACTTACCTCTACTGAAAGGAGAAAATTTTTGTATTCAAAGTTTTGTAGAAACCATTTGAAAGCTACCTCTGTAATAAGATTGGAAGATGTGAATGGGATTGTAAATTTTTTGATACATCTATAAGCTAACTACAGTTTACCCAATTAAAAATCTTCATTAAACAAATCAATGATTTTTGTCGTTTCGCTACAATTTTTTAATCCCATGGGACCTTGGTAGGTACAAAAAAAACATGTTATTGCGGACAATTTTCAATAATTGAGTTAGAGGTCATACAATTTAATACAAAATTCCCTTCATTTTAGTTTAATTAGTGATGACATTTCACAACCAAGTGCATGAACTAAGAAGTGATACGCCACCGCGCCCGACCTCGAAATTTTTGAGGTCTGAGGCAACTTTTACATGTAAACAATATATCCGTTATTTTAACAATTGTTATTGTAAAACGATTAAACAATATAGATATATATTTGATTGATAATAAAATGAATTGATAATTAACTATATTCAATTTCTTTTGAATAAGTTTAGGGCCAGGAAGAAAGTAGCGAGGGTGACATAAGTCCCTCAGTAAGAGCGCCTCTTACAGCCCACACCCGAAGGCAGGTCATGGAGCAAATACCATGAGAGGATCCGCCCTTCCCCACTACTAAAAACCCCCCTAAGATTTATTAAGAAAAAGAAAAGAAAAAAAGGAATACAAAAAGAGTCCGCAATCGGCCAAAAACAAAAGGCCAACGAAAAAAGATACAAACACAACTAAACTAGTTGAATCTATAGTTAACTCTATTCATTCTATCATGAATTAAAAATGGCAAGCAAAAATGCGGAGCAGAGTCCCAAGAGTCAGGAGATTGCATGATTCTACCATAGGCCGCAAGAGCATCTGCAATACGATTCCCTTCTCTATAGATATGAGAAACGACGAGACTTAAATTTTTCATCTTGACCAAACACTCCTTCCATGCCGGCCGAATCAACCAAGGTACATCCATGTGCCTATTGCGGAGCAACAAGACCACATACATCGAATCACACTCAAGCCAAACGTGAACCCAACCCTTGTCATGCGCATAATTAATAGCATAAATTGCCGCCTTTAGTTCAGCCAAAAAAGAGTATGACACGCCAATAGAGAATGCAAAACAATGAAGCACCTCACCACTTTCATTCCTAAAGATGCCACCACAACCCGAATCTCCCGGTGATCCCATTGAAGAAGCGTCCATATTAACTTTAACCCAATCCTTTGGGGGGGCTGTCCAACGAACCGGAATGATCCTGGGGTCCTTGCTGAAACATGGCTGAATCGAGAGAGATCTCAAAATATTCCTTTCGACTGTCGAGTTCCACATAAGTCCAAAACCGAGCTTATCCGTATGTCTCAAGACACCCCACAGCCTATGCAAAATATGGTGTATATTCGGCTGAATGCTGTCAAAAATACTACTGTTGCGCGCATGCCAAATCAGCCAAATAATGGTAGCTATCCCGGAGTTCCACAGTGCCTCAATCTGGGTGCTAAAGCGGTGAGACCTTGCCGAATCAACAACCTCAACCAAGCCTCCATTTAAATCAATTGTTCTTCCAAAAAGTGAGCTCAAAGCAGTCCAACATTGTCTCGCAAAAAAGCAAGAGACGAAAAGGTGATCAATCGTTTCACAATTATGATAACAGAGTGCACAAATAGAAACTACATTAATACCTTTCCATTGTAGCACATCATGTGTAGAGATATACCCGGTAATTGCCTTCCATGCCACCAATGAATGAGAAGGAGCTATTGTCTTGTGCCAAAGCTTTGTAAAGCGGACACATTGCTGCTCTTCCGGTTGAAGCCAGCGGTAGAAAATCTTTACCTTGAAAGATCCATTGATCGCCGGCATCCAAATCATCTCATCCTTGTTGTCCACTCGTTGTACAATGCATTGTGATCGAATAATCTCATAAACATGTCGAATAGACTTCCAAATACTAGAGTTATGGATAAAAACTCTCTGTTGAGAATTCCGGAAAAATCTGGATTTCAGCAGCCTAGTAACGCTTGAATCAGCCCCAATTAGGCTCCACGATAACTTGCCCATCATTGCCATATTCAGATCTTCGACAGATTTAATACCCAATCCCCCACAAACAGTCGGCTTCTTACAAGTATTCCATGGGGCTGTTACCAATTCCTTTTTATCTACAGCGCCCGTCCAAATAATTAACTATATTCAATTAGTTACTAATAAAATGCAACTAAAACATATTAGTAAAAACAATTCAAATTTTAATTTATGTCATTACATTATGTTCTATTAAAAGAACAAAATACAACATTCAATAAAAGATAACGTTAAAATTGTTTTATATTTAATTTTTTTTAAATTTGTGCTACGGACGATGGCAACTAATGCCTACTTTAGGGCTGGTGCCACTGGTTAAGTAGCTTCCTAGTAACATATAGTGCCACCAACTATCCAAAAACCAAGCTGTGTTGAGACACTACGCAATTGGTCCGTCTCATGCGGAATTTTTTGTGGAGAGGTGATGCGTCGATGAGAGGCATTTGCAAGGTGAGTTGGGACACTATTTCTCTCCCGAAGTGTTTAGGGGGACTATATGTTCGCGACTTTAAGCTAGTGAATTGTAGCCTTCTTTTTAAGTGGTTATGGAAGTTACATGTCGGCAATCGTGATTCGGTTTGGTTTTTGGTGTGTGTTGGGAGGTATGCCTTTCGATCTTGGGCGGACCTTGCAGTGATGGATAGGGGGGATGTTTCACATATTTGGTGGAGTATTATTACGCGGTGTATGAAGAATGAAAGGTTTTGGGGTGTATTCTTGAAAGGGATGGCGGTTCGTGTTGGTAGCGGAGGTGAATGCTTATTTTGCTATGATAATTGGACCTCTAATTGTTCATTGAGTTAGTTGTTTCCGGATTTGTTTGCGTTATGTAACAATAAATTTTGCACGGTAAAGATGGGATGCAACATCTTGAACGGGGAGCATCGTTTCAAGAGGCAATTTTGGAAGAGGAATTTACGTATTTCAACAAGAGAAAGATGTGATGAGTTGAATTTTTGGATCGCTCAAGCGTGCCCTTCGCTTTTTGATGGTGGGGCTGGTATGGTGAAGAATGAACCGTGTTTTTCTTCCCATCCCGATGTAGTGAGGTGGGTTGAAGGCGAAGCGGGAGTATACACAGCTTCGGCATTTTGTTTGAGTTATTTTAGCCACCTCCTCGTATTGAATAGGGATGTTGATTTTATGGTGATTTGGAGATCGTGCATTCTTCCGAAGGTGCATTTTTTTGGGTGGCTTATGCTTCACAGGAGGTTACTGACCAAATTATTTTTATCGTCGAGAGGCTGCCTTGCGGTGGGGGATGCGGTTTGTCCATTCTGTGACAAAGTGGAATCGATGGAGCATGCCTTATTTCATTGTGTTGAGAGTTATAAGTATTGGTGTTACTTGTTTCGACTTATGGGAATTGCGGGGGCGGTGCCTAATTCAGGCTATGATTTCCTTTTTAATTGGCGGTCGAATTTTCATAATGGTCCGAAGAGAGACTTTGCTACAACTATTTGGTTTGGTCTCGCTTGAGCGATTTGGAAGCGTCGGAACGTGTTCGTGTTTGAGAGGCGACTAGTGTGCGAAGATCTTGTTTTGTCGATTATTTACTCTTATTGGTTTGTTTTCAAATGTAAGGGGAAGCCCCCATGTTTTGTAGTCTCGGATTTTTTGAATTCATCGTACTTATTCCTTTGTAATTAATTTAATGGTCTCTCATTGAGATCATTGTTTTAATATATTTGCCTTTGGGGTAGTGTCACCCCTTGATCTTTTAAAATAAAAAAAGACACTACGCAAATATGAGACTTCTAAAGCGAAGCAAGAGGATAAAAGCCAAGAAGAAATTATCAAATATATTGCAATTACAAAATTTCCCATATTGATATTTTATTCTTCTTCAGGAACGAGGCTATAAAATGCCTTTTCTGGTACATGCAAACATAATAATTCAACATCATCAGTACAATTAACTCCTCATAAATTCTCTCAATTTTAGGTTCAAAGTGTTCAAGCTTTAGCCCTAAATTTTATTAGGGAAATTTTGTTTTCCAGCTTGGAAATCTGTTATTGATGAAAAATAAAAAAACTGAAAGAAAACACCCAAACCCATAAAACAAACAAATTCGCCAATGAATGAAATAAGTAAGCCCTAAATATTTGTCATGTGTCATGTATTTGGGGCTGTAGTAATGTCTATTAAAACCTCTATGAAAGCACACTCGAAAGGACATGATTTTCTTCTCTTCTCTTTTTCCTGAATGGGCAAATACGGATCTTTTTTGAATTTGAATAGCGAATAAGATTTATAGGCACACGGAAGACATCGAGAAAGAGAGTCGAATGCTGCCAAAGAAACAAAACTATTGGCAGCAAAGAAATAACGGCAATAACAACAGGTAACCAAATAGGACGGTGTTTGAAAATGATAGAAATGGATAGAACAAAAGCTACCATCATTGCCGTTACTGATATGAAAATAGTCTAAAGTCCAATAACTAACTTGTTGGGCAATGACCAACGAAAATCATCGATAGAGTATCGAGCTGTAATACTTGTTCCTAGGAAATATCTATATAGTTTACATCTTCTCTAATCTGTTCATGCATCTATCTATTCATCAATCCATCATCCAAACCCTCCAATAATTAATTATCTTATTTCTTTTATTCCGTAACTCTAGTATGTCTTAAGAACCAAATTCCTTCCCTGTGGGATCGATATCTTTTAAAACTACATCGAAACTGTATACTTGCAGTGATCACCATTATTCTATTTGATAACTGGTATTGACAACACCTGTTCGCATTTTGAACTTTTATCTTATCAGTAGAAAAGTGGAGAATAAGGTTTTTGACACCATCACCGAATATAAGCCCATCTAAATTAGTATAGTCAAAACCTTGCGATCAAGTTTTTAGCGCCGTTGCCGGGGAAGGCAAGTGCGTTCTAGAGATAAAAATTTTGGAGAGTACGATACATTTTCCAATTTTATATTTATTTGTTTATTTCTTAAACTGTATAATTTGTCGATCCTAACTTGGATGTGAAAAGAATATGAAATAATCATCTTGGAGGTGATACATCATATTATTACATCTCAATTCTTGATAAATAGAAGAAATTCTTCTATTTTCCTATTCCCGTTCACGGCTCCCATTCGTGCTCATGAATTCCTTCTTAAAACTTTCTGTTTCTCAAACTCTGTTAAGTCATGATTGCGATAATTAATCACGATCACGACCTGTGCGATAACTGCAATAGTTTAGTAGTTATTCGATGGTTATTCCTCAAATTTCTATAAATTAATGTACGAGTGCTCATCAATTTCTCACTTCTGCAATCTGAAATCTAATCTTTCCATTCACAATTCAATTCCAAATCTGAAACTACCGCATTTTTTAGAATTTCTTTCATTTCAAAATGGTTTTGGCAAACAAATCCAACCTAGTTCCTCCATCCAACTTACAAGAATGGTACGAGGCACCATTCCCGATCCATTCTCATGAAGAAGGAGATAATTTTGAAGTTATCAAAGATGCAGAATATAAAAGTTCCTACACCATTCATAGGAACAATTTCATCAACCTTGGAGTTTATGACAATGTATTATCTTAGAATTCTTAACTTTATCGTTTACTCAAATATGACTCTGGGGAATAGTGTGGACAACTGTATGGAGATGTTGGTCACGTTGGTGTGGAAGAACGATAAGAAAGATTGATTAGTCTATCGTCATCAAGGAAAAGAATACAAGTTGACAAGGAAAGCTCTGGACAAATATATGGGATTTCCAAATTGCTATAATAAGATGCTTCCTGAATGGGATCTTTTACCAACATGGAATCGCCTAACTGGCCAAACCAAGTTCAAACAAGAATCTAACTATAGTCGGTGGATTCGTGATCCTTGTTTGCTCGCATTACACTTTTATTTAAGTGGTGCATTGTTTTGGAAATCAGCTTTCTATCTTGTCATTCTTGAAGAATTGTTCATGATGGAAGCAATTTGGAATAGCACTCCTGTTGATGTTTCGGGGATAATGATGGAGACACTTATGTCTGCGGCACAAAATCCTGGAATGATAGAATACGGGTGTTGAACGATGGCGAATTTGTTGGGACAGATTGGGAGAATGCCCTATGCCACTGAAGTCTTTACTGATGAAGAGGAGATTCCGAAATTAAAAATGGAATTTTTCTTCGATTATTGATTTTTGGTCAGGTGCATTGGAGAAATAGGATCACCTATGATTTGAAATCATGGGAGGAAAGAGTCGAAGCTGATAAAAAACAAGAAAGGAAAATTGCGAGGGAGGAAGAACGAAAAATCAACCAACCTCCGAAGAAGGTTAAATGAACTTATAGAGGGGTAGATCTCAATTCATAGGAAAATCGATAATATTCATACACTGATGTTTGATGTCGAGTGAGATCTACGGGAATCTTACTATAAGATTGACCTATTGATAGAATCACTTCCCTCTAAATAAATATTCGCTTTTCACTTAGACTTAGGATTTTGTACAGTTTATTGTTTGTTGTATGTTGTTTGTTGTTTGTTTGTCTATTTAATTGTAAGTTTGTTAATGTATGTTAATATGTGAAAATAAATTTGAACAACAAGACGTTGATGTTCAATTACTATCTTGACCATAAATCATTCAAGGTATGAAAATAGTAAATATTTATTATTTATATTTAACATATTTGTTTTTCTATGTTTTTCTAGGACTAAGTCTGAAAATTGAAGAAATAAGAGGAATTGAAGAAAGTCGCGACCGCGACATAGATCGCATTCGTGACATAATGTAGTAAAACCTTTTGTTCCTGTTAAGAAGAAAGTCAAGATCACAACAGGCCTTCGCGATCACGACTCAAGAAGAATATGAGGGTTGCAAATCATGATTTAACACGCGATAGATGGCTAAAACTGCGATTAACGGTTATATTGACTATTTTGGCAAATCAATGACCTATTAGAACTCTATATAAAGGTCTAGATTAAATCGATAACCACCACAACCTTCTATAAAGCATACAGTAGAACCCAAGTCAAATAGTACTTAACAGTACTTAAAACGTTTTAGAAATAGCAAACCGAATAGGATAGTGAATTTAATTAAGTATTAAGTATACTCTTAATTAATGAAGCTAAACTGAGTGCTGTGGTAAAACCAACTCAGTTTGTTGAATGTAATTAATTAAGTTACGGCTTAGAATAGGAAAAGCTGAGTTTGACTATATTTAGTTAAGGCCATGTTGAATACTATGTAGTTTTATGGAATAGCACTCAGCACATGCAGAGTAAAGCTTTTAATTAAATAGAAGCATTATACTGAGACACTTATTGATTGACAGCTGTACTACTAACGATTTCTGTGAAGAGATAGAATATTCTATTATGACTTTGTAGGTCAACTAATGCAGCAAATAATAGAATATTCATAGTGGCTCACACAAGATAAAAGTAGCTCCACTCCACAAAGACTTGTCAAAATCTTTCCACAAACATCCAAGATGAGTACGCCTCTGTCATCCCATACCTTAGTGTCTCTGCGCGTGTCAGTTAATGTCAGCAACATTCAACTAATCAAGATTACGTGTTGCTCTTCACGCGTCTCTCTCTCCAAGACCAGATTACTTGAAGACAAAAGAGCTTTCGTCAAAGGAAGCTTATCTCTTCTCAATGTTCGGATTTCTGTCTCTAAGTGTCCCAAAAACTATCTCCAACGAGAAGATTTGAAAGATGTGAAGAGAAGAAATATTAAAGAACTACAAAGAAGAGAAGTCTGCAACGGCTACTTTAAGATGCTTCAATGTATAAATAGAATACTGAAGCAGATGTTGAAAGATGGTGAATTACCTTGAATTTCATAAGAGCTAAGTCACTGCAAATCATTCCATCTTCCCAGAAATTCAAAATCAAGCAATCTGCAAACAACCATTTCTATATCTGTTTGTAATAGAGAGAATTAGCTTTGAGAAATAACATTGTAAAGATTCAACATTTTATAAGTTGAATTCAGTTCGCAAATTCTCCTTTGAGATTTGAGTGTCAGTTTGGGAAGGGTACCCAAATTGAGGAAGTGGCAATTAGAAAGAAGGAACTTTCTGTAATTGTTTCCGTCCATAGTCAGTTTGGGAAAGGTACCCAAATTGAGGAAAGTGGTAGTTAGAAAGGAGGGACTTTCTGTAATTGTGTCTACCCACTGTTAAGGCTTCTTTTCCTATTGAAGGAATGAATCACTAGTGGATTAAAGCTCAGAGATGGTATCCGGGGACTGGATTAGGCAGAGGCTTAACCAGGATAAAATCTCAGGTGTAATCGTTCTAACTCTAAGCATTTAGTTTGATCAGCATCTTGCTCATTCATCTCTCGTATATTTGCTTGTTATCTATCTCATACTGAGTAATCTTCACATAGTAAGAGGCTGAAGATAAATTGTACCATTTGTGCTAAGCAGTTTATAAGTTTTTATATTGCACTCAGCATGCATATAAAAACTGTACTGAGTTAACTTAAAAATGAAAAGATATTAAAAGTAACCCAGTATTCACATTCACCCCCCCTCTGCGGTTGTTATTAGCCGGTTTACGGACCAACAAGTGGTATCAGAGCAGTTGCTCAACTTAAAGACTAATCATCTTGAGTTAGATCCTTAAATGGCTTATAATAACTACAGCTCGAGTTCTGGTCAGTCAGTTCTTCTGAGGGACGGAATGTCTGTTACCAGACCTCCTCTATTTGATGGTAATCATTATACATTTTGGAAAAATCATATGAAGAATTTCATCTAGTCACAAAGTATGCAGGCCTGGCTCACAATTGAGCTTGGTCCTAGAGTTCCTACCGAGGTCAGGAATGGTGTGCGTGTACTTGTAGATCCTGAGGATTAAAAACAATGCTGACCTGAGGCTTCTCAAAGAGAATACCGTAGCTATTAACTTCTTACATTGTGCGCTTGATCTTACCTAATTTAAAAGGGTTTCAGGCTGTGAAATAGCACAAGAAATCTGGAAGAAACTGGAGATTACCTACGAGTGGATAGACAATGTCAAGGAGTCTAAAATAAACCTCATGCTGAGAGAGTATGAGATGTTCTTGATGGCCACCAATGAAGGTATTCAGAGTATGAATACTCGGTTCATTAGCATTATTAATGAACTAAAGAGACTTGGAAAGGAGTTCAATGAGGAAGAGCTCATCAAGAAAATTCTCCGCATTCTCACAGTAGAATGTGATTCCAAGAAGAGCCAATCGAGGAAGATCACAAACTTAAGACCTACCACTATGATGAGCTGATAGGCACCTTGTTGACCCATGAAATGTCATTGCGAACGTACTCAGATGACTCCAAGAGAAATCAGGGCAAGGAAAGCAAAGCCATTATTCTTAAAGCTGAATCATTTGATGAGTCTACTAGCTGCGACTCAGACGAACAAATGGCCCTTCTAACTAGGCATTTCAATCACTTTATAAAGAAGGATGGGAAATTCAACCAGAAGAAGTTTCCCGCTAAAATCAAGTCAACTCAGCACAGACGTGGAGCTGAGGAAGGACTAAGGAAAGAGCACAGCAAAGACATCAAATGCTACGGGTGTGGAGAAAAAGGCCACATCCAGTCAAGCTGTCTAAAGGCAAAGAATGATAGAATCAAGAAGAGATTCTCCAAGAAGAATGAAGCTTTTGCTGCCACTTGGAGTGACTTAGAAGAATCTTCTTCCTCTGATGATGAAGTCACTGATTCAGCAAATCTCTAATTGATGGCATTTGACAATCAGGGAAAAAGCTCAGCATCTACCTCTGGTAGTAAATCTTCAGCTGACAACTCTAAAGTTGAGCATGATAAGGGAAAAGCTCATCAAACTGAGGTACATTCTAACATCCCTTTATCAATTGAAGAATTCTCCTAGGCTCTCTTTGATGTAATGAAATCAACTAATAAATCATTGAAAAACATCAAAGAGTTAGTGAGGAGAAGTGATGATCTGGAACATACTAATGCTTCATTATCGCTTGATATCCGCTTTCTTCTTGAAAAAGCTGAGTACCAATAATGTACTATCAGCAAACTCACTAGTAAACTAGATGAGCTGACTACTGAGCTATCAGCATTGAAGAAGAAAGAGGTTCCTCCTCCAGCCAACAATCAGAATCTGAATAACCAAACTCGCAATTAAAGGAGGAAAAATTCCTTTAAATAGAAGAAAGGGAGCCAGCCCAAGACAAAAACTATGTGCAATTTTTGTGGGAAAGCTGGACATGTCACAGTAAAATGTAGACATAAAAATGGTTATTATGACGATTATGATTGGAAAAACATAAGCACTGCTAACAAAGGAGGACCCAACTCGAAAGCATGGGTACCTAAGAAAACGTAACTGTTTTGTAGGTGCGCCTTAGATCCGCTGATGACTCTCAAATGTTGTATTTGGATAGCGAATGCTCAAGACATATGACAGGAGATGAAAGCTAGTTCATCTCATTAGAATGCAAGAGAAATGGGAGTGTCAGCTTTGGAGATAATAAAAAGGGAAAGATTGTAGGTTACGGCACTATTGGCCTGTCTCCCTCAATCGAAGATGTGTCTCTAGTCAAAGGACTGAAGTTCAACTTGCTTAGTATAGCCCAGTTCTGCGATAAAGGTAGGAAGGTTATTTTCAACTCAGCAGGATGCTCAATAATTGACAGTAAGACTAACTCGACCATACTCTTTGCTCCTAGAACCAATAATGTTTATATGGTTAATTTATCCCCTGGCTCCTCTAATGTATGTCTTGTATCTAAGGAGGATAATGCTTGGCTATGGAAGAGAAGGTTGGGATTTATCAATATGAACATTTGGTATAAACTAGCCAAAAAGTAATAGGTTGTGGGTGTACGCAGCATCAGCTTTGAAAAGGGTAAACTCTGCTCAGCTTGCCAGCTTGGTAAGCAAGTTAAGAAATCATTAGATATATAAATCACATTGTAACTAAGCGATCGTTGGAGTTGCTGCACCTAGACCTCTTTGGCCCAGTTCAACCTATGATTTTGGGTGGTAAGAGATTCACTCTAGTAGTTGTAGATGACTTCACGAGATTCACATGGGTAGTCTTGCTGAGGAGCAAGGATGAGACTTATGAATCTTTTGTCAAGCTCAGTAATCGAATAATGAATGAACTAGGAACTAAAATCTATAGAATCCGAAGTGATTATGGATGTGAATTTCAGAACTCTCATTTCGAAGAATTCTGTTCAGCGCATGGAATTGAGCATAAATTCTCTTCTACCTATACTCCTCAACAAAATGGGGTTGTCGAAAGGAAGAATAGAACTATAGTTGAAATGGCTCGAACCATGCTGAGTGATAACAATCTACCAAAATACTTTTGGAGAGAAGCTATTAACACAGCATGTTATATCTTGAATCAGGTTTTAATTCGCCCAACTCTTGAGAAAACTCCCTTCGAGCTTTGGCGAGAGCGCAAGCCTAAGATTGGTTACCTCAGATCATTTGGCTGTAGATGTTTTATTCTTAACACCAAAGAGCAATTAGGAAAGTTTGATCCTAAATCCGATGAAGGTATCTTTCTAGGATACTCAACTAACAGTAAGCCACATAGAATATATGTCAAGCGTACAGGTCTTTTAGAGGAGTCTATACATATAGATTTTGATGAAACTAACATTGTAAAAAGATGTCTAAACGAAGAAGATGAAGGAGTCGCTCAGTTTCAAAATCCACTCAATACGCAACAAGCTGAGTTACCTAACTCAGCACGGAATCCCTCTGCTGAGGAAACCAAAGATGACGATCTCTCAATCAACTTCAATGATGGAGAAGATCAACCTCCTCCTCAGCATCCAATTATCAATCCTACAGTAGCTGATTCAAGTCTTCCTAGAGAGATTAGAGCTCATAGCAACCAGCCGCTCAACAACATAGTCTTTGATGTTCACAATCCAGTAAGGATAGGAGGACAGCTTAGCAGGATGATGAGTCATCTAGCCTTCATATCATTGATCGAACCCAAGAAGTTTGAAGATGCAGAAGGAGAAGAGTACTGGATGATCGCAATGCAAGAAGAGCTAGATCAGTTCAAAAGCAATGATGTCTATGATCTAGTTCCAAGGCCTAAAGGAAAATCTATAATTAGCACCAAATGGGTCTTCAAGAACAAGCTTGATGAAGATGGTAATATTATTAGAAATAAGGCCAGACTTGTTGCTCAAGGCTACAATCAATAAGAAGGCATTGACTATGATGAAACTTACACTCCAGTAGCCAGAATTGAAGCCATTCGAATCCTCTGTGCTTTCGCATCTCATTTGAATTTCACATTATTTCAAAAGGATGTTAAAAGTGCTTTCTTAAATGGATTCATTTAAGAAGTATATGTTCGACAACCTCCAAGATTTGAAGATGCTAAATGTCCTAAGCATGTCTTCAAATTGAAGAAAGCTCTCTACGGATTGAAGCAGGCACCAAGGGCATGGTATGAGAGGCTGACTAATTTCTTAATTAGCAAAGGCTATCAAAGACGAAAAGTAGATACAACTCTATTTCTCAAGAAAAGAAAAGAAGATGTGTTACTAGTCCAAATATATGTTGATGATATCATATTTGGAGCAACTGATGAAAAGCTATGCAAGGAGTTTAGCGAACAAATGAAGAGCGAGTTCGAAATGTCTACGATGGGAGGACTTAATTTCTTTCTTGGTCTTCAAATCAAGCAGACTGAAGATGGAATCTTTATCAGTCAGGCGAAGTATGCAAGAGAAATCCTTAAGAAATTTGACATGGTACATTCAAAACCAATTTCAACTCCCATGGCCACTGATACTATACTGAGTAAAGATGAAGCTGGAAATTCTGTGGATAGCAAGTTCTACAGAGGAATCATTGGCTCTCTTCTTTATCTCACAGCCAGCAGGCCAGACATTCAATATGATGTGTGTCACCGTGCTCATTATCAAGCTGACCCTAGAGAGTCTCATTTGTCCTCTGTAAAGAGAATTCTCAGGTACTTGCAAGGGTCAATTGAAGCAAGTCTGTGGTATCCCAACAGTTAGGATTTCACTCCTAAGGGATTCACAGATGCAGACTATGGAAGAGATAAGCTGGATAGGAAAAGCACAACAGGAGGATGCCACTTCCTTAGAGAATGCCTTGTTTCTTGGTATAACAAGAAACAAACCTTAGTTGCACTGAGTATAGCTAAAGCTGAGTACATGGCAGCAGGAAGTTGCGTAGCACAACTCCTTCAGATAAGACATCAATTAGAAGATTATGGAATCAAGTCTAATTATCTGTCATGTGCAAAAACAAGAGTGTAATTGATTTATCCAAAAATCCAGTCCATCGTGGAAGAATGAAGCATGTCAACATTAGACATCACTTCATTAGAGATCATGTGCTAAAAGGAGATGTCAAGCTGGAGTATGTTCTCTCTGAAGAACAGGGTGCTGACATTTTCACCAAGCCATTACCAAAGGAGCAATTCATCATACTGAGGCAGTTAATTGGTATGGCAAGTCCACGATAAGAAGGGAAACGAAATTCTCAAAATTTTGGCTAAGTATTGAAGATCAAGCTTTGAGAAGACATGTGGATAAACGCCGTCAGTATTCTTAAAGTAACAGTGTGAGCTTTAGTTTCGCGGTCTTTAACTCAAATCTCTACGTTTTCAAATGACGTGAATTTAAAATGTTTTTTTGTTTAAACTAACCATTTTACTGAGGTGGTTCATTAGCTGTTAATCTCAGCATTAATTATTCATCTTAAGCTAAGATTATGACACGTACCCCCTACAATGGGTCTCTGTCTATAAAGGTTAAACTGATGAAGAGAAAAGGTTTACTTGCTTTCTGAATCTGAAATCTAAAGCATTCAAACCCTAGAAATTCCTCCTCTCTTTTTCAACCCTTCTCATAATTTCTCCAATGGTGTCTTCCAGAACCACATTCAGAATCAAGAACAATGTCTCTCTGAAGATCGTTGTTAATGCTGAAGGAAAAATTGAAAAGCTGAATCTCGCAAAAGGAACCCTAGTTACGAAAGTAAACTGGGAAGACAACTTGGACTTTAGTCTAGTTTATACAGTGGATTATGAGAGCTTACTGAGAAATAGAATCATGCACCGAGTTATAAAGCAGCAACAGCTCAGCAGTTTTCTGAAGATGGAAGGACCTGCCATCTCAGGTCTCATCAGAGCCTTCTACTCAAATCTCTACACCATTCAAGGGTATGATGACATTCTGTTGATAGAATTTGGAGGGAAATCAACTCTCATCAGCATGAACATAATAGGGAGCATTCTCAACATGTCGACCAGTGGCACTCAGCTCTGCAAAAGTGGCGATGAAGAGTATGTAGTGATCCCAGAAGATTGGGAGCTCCCTGATAACTATGTGTCAGGGGAGATAGCAGTAAGTGGCATGAGCTGGATCACTAGAATGTGCCACCAATTGGTTATGAAGCTGCTGCTGCCTAAGACTGGTTCACTAACCAGTTATTCTTACTTTAAACTGTGTGTGGTCTGCCGTATGGTAGAGGGTAAAAAGCTTAACTGGCTAGTGATGATTCTTCATCACATGACCAAGCTGACTACCAACTATCACTATGGTTACCTCATAACTGAGCTTATGAGGGCAGCCAAAGTGGACCTGGGAGAAGTTTTGGGGGAGTTTGGAGAATCGTTTGTACCAGTGAAGAAAACACTTAACATGCTTCTGATAAGTGTATAATTACACTTATTATCATGATAATTTCACACAATAAAAACTATAGTTTGAGTCATTTTTATACTTCATATAAAATATTTCACGCGGTATGTAGTTATTTTTTATGCAAATGTAGATACTAGGTAAATCTTGGAAGTAAAATGATCAAAAGTGGAATTCTATGAAAAAAGAGTGAAAAAGGTGCAAAAAGATGCATGGAACTTAAAGATTGGGCTTAGGATCGAAGCTGTCGAAGATCGGTGAGGTTGCAAGGAAATTTTTGAAGAAAACTCCATTCACGGTCACGACAATCATTCGCAATCGTGACTTGGTCACTTCAGAATAGAAATCTGTCAAAGGAAGATTCACACTCGTGACTTGTATATCGCGGTCGTGACTTGGATAGTTTTCTAGCATTATCTTCTTAACTACCAACCGCCAGATAAGCATGATCAATAGCCATCAACTGCTATCACCTACCAATGAAAAGACACTTATCAAGAGTCAACCAATCATGAAAAGGTGCCTATCCATTGTGGATTGAATCAAAGCCTCTCAACCAATCACATTGAAGAGATGCAATCTTTCACCAATGGATGTGACTCTTCATTTGGATATACGCAACCCTTCAAACTCTATAAATAGGGCTCCAATTCTTCACAAATTTTGTGCAATCAAGTGGTGGATAGTGTGGAACACTAGAGAAAAAAGTGATAGAGAGATATAGTGTCTGTATAGTTAGATTAGCTATGTTCTTAAGTGTTAGCGAGAAAATGTTTAAGTGATTCGAATATTCGATCACTAGATTTCTCTACATTCTCCAACGATTGTTGTATAAGTGTACTTCCAAATCACTTATCAATAAAAGTTTTCATTCTTTAATATTCATTTGTTCGATATTCGCAAGGAATAGCATCCTAGCGGAGGTTCTGTACTAGCTGAGAACGAATTCAAAGCAGACACAGGAATTACTGGAATTGACGACTCCCATTAAAGAGTGGATACGATTTGATCAACTTTAACTTTCACTTGCATACCTTACAACTTTGCTTTGCTTTCTACTTATACTTTCTATTTCGAAGTTTATGATATGTCTATGTGTCATAATGCGTATTTCGTGCT
>CATIWQ010055004.1:0-81233 GCA_949673415.1 Euphorbia schlechtendalii | reverse complement strand
ACCAATTTTATTCAATATTTACTAAACTCTAAATAATTGCCGAATTTTAACTAAGCCCAATTGGAGTAAATCTGACTTAAAATCAGCCCATTAACAATGGCCCAAATAGATAACCCTGGTGCAACAAAACAAAACTCAATTCTTCTTCTTCTCCAGTGATGCCGCCGCTTTCTCTGCAACTCCCAAGTCACAACATTTTCCTGTTTTCTGCTACAAATTCTCATTCTTGTTTTCATCTTCAATTCGGTGGTGCAATCCGCGGTGACTCATAAACTTCAAAAGTGTACGCTGTATCCCCAAACTCATCATTTTCTCTTTCTTTTCTTCTCGTGTTGAGGAATCGCTAGAATCCGTGGAATCGGCCGATTCACCACCGATTCAGACGATTCAGCATTGATTCTTAGCAGGTTTCGATTCATCCCATAGATTCGAATCTATATTAGGGTGAATCGATTCGAATCGTACGATTTCGATAACTATGCATACATACTTTTCCTTAGGACTAAGTTATTAATATAAAGTCTTTGGCAGTTCTTCGTTGGTTAATCATTTATTCTGTTATCCACGTTTTTCCAGTTTTACTTTGTAATTGATGCCCTCTCTGTCACTGTACTGAGATTTTCCTCTTTCATTTTTACGCAGTAAAAGAAGAAACATGTTGGACAACGGAAAAAACCCGACACATAACAAGGTCACCGGTCTGCCTAGGAAAAGATTCTATCGAGCGCGAGCCCACAGCAACCCGCTCAGCGACTCGCACTTCCCAGTCCCAATCTCCCCTTCCCATGTCGACTTTTCACTCCACTACCCTCAATATTTTCCCGAACCAAACAACTCCAAAAAGATCCGGTTCGCAGACGTTGGCTGCGGTTTCGGAGGGCTGCTCATCAGCCTTTCGACTCTCTATCCCGAGACCCTGATGATCGGGATGGAGCTTAGAGACAAAGTGACAGAATATGTCAAGGAGCGGATTTCAGGGCTCAGGGCAGCCAATCCCGGTCAGTACCAGAACGTCTCGGTCGTGCGAACCAATTCGATGAAGTACATACCGAATTATTTCGGCAAGGGGCAGCTGTCGAAGATGTTTTTCCTGTTCCCCGACCCCCACTTCAAGGAGAAGAACCATCGGAGAAGGGTTATCAGCGAGCATTTGCTAGACGAATATGCCTATGTTCTTGAGGTGGGCGGCGTTATTTACACGATCACCGACGTGGAGGAGCTCGGGGAGTGGATGAAGGGTTGTTTGGAGAGTCATGCGATGTTTGAAGCCCTAACGGAAGAGGAACTTGAGGCCGATAATGTTGTAGGGCTTTTGAGTAGTGCTACCGAAGAAGGACAAAAGGTGGCGAGGAATGGCGGGCAGACTTTTCGGGCGGTTTATAGGCGCGTTGCTCTATCTCGGTGAAATTGTAGTTTTGAAATAAACAAGTGTGTATTTATCAGTTTTCTATGGCATTAGTTGAACTTGGTGGTGAAGAAAGTCTCTGCTCTGGTCTATATAGGACGTCTTTTTATGATTTTTTGATTTGATTTGAACTTAACTTAACTGAACTTGTTTTGGCGTAAGTTCGTTGAGCTCAGAATTTCGAGTGCATTGGCTTTGTTTATCATCCATATATGCATATCAGTCTTTCAATTTTATGTAATGTCATATAACTTGACTTTATTAAAGCGGGATTCTGATATCAATCAAAAGCTGCAAACATCTTAAATATGCGCATGCTTACAACTTGTGTTTATTATCTTTACCTTTGATTTCTCTGCTACTCAGATGCTGTCTTCGAGTGAGCTTCACAAATCTTTTTCACTATTTTCTTTCTGTTTTCCAACTTATTTTTTAGGTAAATATGACCCAAGATTCTTGTGGGCCTATACCAATATTGTCCCTATACCAATATCTTGATTTTATAAATATTGATCTATTTCTGTATTAAATAAGGTTGAAATTGAAGGTAATTTCTCTCATAACATTTGTTCAGTGAGATTTTTGCACCTGATATCAAGATCCATTAAGGGCTCAGCTAAGCATATCTTGGCTCAGAAACTTGGCTCGTTAGCCAAACCTTGCCTTGGCGTAAACGCTCGCCGAAGCATATTCAGCATGGCAGCGATGCCGAATCAATATTCGCAACGAATAACTTACGGCAGTCATTGACATTACTCACGCCGAAAAGGATTTGGCCGAAGTCCTTCATTCAGCGATATCCTCCGCGTCTCAGATGAATCAGTGTCGGCAAAATCCATGCTTACCTGGCGCACTCCTTCTCTCTCCTCTGTCGCATTAATTACAAACCTGATTGGCAGGGATGAAACATTTAATGCTCAGACGGTTGAAAAGATCCTTAAGCAGCTTGCCACTTGTGCACAGCTTGCAAGCGGACCCCACTGATCATCATTACATGAATCCCTATAAATAGCAAGGCAACCTCTCACTTTAGAGGTAACTGTTACTTCAAGAATACACTCTTACCACCCTTCTCAGATCACTGACTTTAGCATCGGAGGGTCTTCGCCGGAAACACTTCCTACCCGGAGACTTGTTTTGCAGGATCCGGGAATGTCGAAAATCGTAGACTACCTCCATATGCGATGATCGACGGACAGATATACCGTAAATCCATCAGCCATCTTTGGCTGAAATGCGTGGGTCGCGTCAACACCGATTACATATTACGCGAGGTTCACAAAGAACTCTACGGCGCACACGAGAAGAATGATGCAATGGTTCGAAGGGCCACGCTACAAGGCTTCTATTGGCCAACAATAGAGCTAAAAGACAAGATTCTGGTCCAATCTTGCAAAGCTTACCAAGCCTTCTCAAAAACATCATCAGCATCGACAAGGCCGAGATCAATAATTCAAGCCACGTGGTCATTCGCCCTGTGGGGCATGGATTTAGTAGGACCCTTACCAAGAACAAAGCAGCAAAAGCGTTGGGTTATTGTCGCTGTGGATCACTTCACCAAATGGGTAGGGGCCGAAACCTTGTCAGCCATCATGCCAAAACAAGTTACTTCATTCTTAGCAAGAACATAATGTCGCGTTTCGACATCCCCCATACCATTATAGTAGACAATGGGACACAATTCAATTGCCATGCATTCAAATGTTTCTGCCAGCGACTCAAGATACGGCTACGCTTCTCCAGCGTTTCCCACCCTCAGATAAATGGCATGATGGAAGTAACTAATCGAACCATCCTCGAAGGAATCAAGACGAGAGTCTATGAACATGGTTCAGCGTGGCTGGAAGAGCTCAACAATGTCCTTTGGTCCTACAGAACCACCCCGCGGACAGTAAGGGGCGAAACACCCTTCCTCCTCACATATAGAACGGAAGCAGTGGTCCCCGTTGACATAGGCTCACCCAGCGCAAGGGTAGCAAATTACATTGAAGAGGCCTCAAATGACTACTTGTTGAGGCACAACTTGGATTCATTAGAAGAAAAGCGCGAACAAGCTCTCATCCGCATGATGGAATATAAACAGCGCATCGCCCTCGTACGCAATAAAAAAATTAAACCTCTCACATTCTAGGAGGATGAATTAGTCCTTCGTAACACTAAGGACTCACAAGAAAGAGAAGGATGAGGGAAGCTCGGCATCAAATGGGAAGGCCCGTTCAAAGTGGCAAAACGAATAGGAGGCAGCACTTATAAATTATCCACTATTCGGGGAAAGGTCCTACCTCGCACATGGAATACTGTCTCTCTACGAAAGTTCTACCCAGGAGCATAGTAATTAACGTCTCGTATATTTCTTTTGTGATCGTTTTGTAAACATTCAGGGCAATGGTAATGCAAATGTTTCACAAACTTATTTCATAAGATATGTAGGCAACTACACAAACTGCTCGAAGGGTCAAATCCCTAGAGATCCCCTCGGCGCCCTGACGCTTTGGAATTAAAGCAAGTAAAACAGCCCACCAGGTCAGATCTTCGAGATCCCCTCGGCGCTATCGCGCTTTGAAATTGAACAAGTCAAACAGCCCGCAGGGTCAGATCTCTAAGATCCCCTCGGCGCTATCGCGCTTTAAAATTAAAACAAGTCAAACAGTCGCAGGGTCAGATCTCCGAGATCCCCTCGGCGCTACCGCGCTTTGAAATTAAAGCAAGTCAAATAGCCGCAGGGTCAGATCTCCGAGATCCCCTCTGCGCTATCGATCTTTGAAATTAAAGCAAGACAAACAGCCTGCAGGGTCAGATCTCTGAGATCCCTTAGGTGCTACCGCGCTTTGAAATTATTGCAAGTCAAACAGCCCGCAGGGTTAGATCTCCGAGATCCCCTTAAAATTAAAGCAAGTACAACAGCCTGCAAGGTCAGATCTCCAAGATCCCCTCGGCGCTCTCTTTGAAATTTATAAGATAAATTGCCCGCAGGGTCAGATCCCTAGAGACTCCCTCGGCACCCTTACACTAATTAAAACAAGCCCAAGAGGTCCGCTGAGTAGAACACAAGCCATTAAAGCTACAATTCAACCAGCTCAGCAAACAAACAAATTCAGCACATAATATGTATTCAACAACATAATAACACAACCCATTAGCAAACGAAGCAAATATCAGTAAAAAGGAGTTCCATTAACAAAACATATTTATAAGCCCACAAAGCCGAGCCTAATAGCTACAAAGGTTCAAGCCTAGCAATAAAAAAACTACAAAGCTACAAAGTAAAAACAGGGTGGTGGACTATGCTGACATAGAGAAGAGGAGGCATAGGTAACCCGCAGCATGGTCCAACGGAGGCTTCTCATCATCAAAGGATGGAGATCTCAGCCCATCAAGAATGGATCTCCTCTTCATCGGTTGCCACAGAGGAGACCTTGGAATAGGAAGGCTCTAGTGCGGGAGGTCCAAAAATACGTTCATCTTCTTCCCAACAATCGAAGGGCTCATCCGGTGGAGCTAGCTGGGCAAGATCATCAATGTTTGCCCAGGGAAACTTATCGCGTACCGCGCGAAGAAAGGCTGTGCGATAGCTGAGGTGATCCTCTCATCAATCCTCGTGGATCTGTTTCACCTTCAGCTTGTACTTAGCCTTATGGCGTTTATAATTATGCTAAAGGTCTCGCAACGCCTCCGTATTCCCCTTGGCAACGGTCCTCCAGTAACCCAGGCCCTTCTCCGCATTGTTCAAAGCCTTCACAACCTCAGCCTTCTCCTCCCTCTCCTTCGCCGCCTCAGCTCCGGCTTCCTCTGCCAATGCCTTTAGCCTTTTCTCCTCGATTTCAGTGGCGGATTGGATTGTGGCCAATGCCAAGTTATGATTATCCTCCAGCCCCCGCATGGTCTTTAGTAGCTCTTTCCTCCTGGTCTTGGAATGCTCCACGTCTGCAAGGGCTTGCGTAAGTTCTGCAGCCTGCTTCTTGCCAGTCTCCCCCATTTTCCTAGCGATCTCCTCTATCTCAGCAAGAGTGTCGCGCTCTTGCTAAATCTCCTTCAACCGCTTCGCACTACCTTGAGAGGAAGCATAAGCAGTCTCCACTTGATGCTATGCCTCAATCAGCGCTTTCGCCACCCGATGAGCAGCGGAAAAAGCTTTCAAAACAAGGGCAGAGGAAAATTAGACATCAAAAGTCAACAGCACAGTCAAGTCACGCATAAATGCCAAAATAATCCAACACCCAAACCCCTAATTAAGTGAACACTTACAAGAAAAACTTGCTGCTCAGCTTAGGCCCCCAGCTCGGCAGGACCCATCACGCTAAATCGCGCGTCTTCGCTAGGGAGCTCGGTGTAGCACCCCAGCTTACTAACAACCTCCGCCTTCAGCAGAAGCACGCCCTCCCCATGTACCTTCCACCACAACTACAAAAGAACCAGATAAATCTCAGCAACAATGCGGATAAACAAACAAACAAAAGGAGAATTTTTACACTTGTCAACCATACCAGTGGCGGATCATACTTGGCCCATTGGACCTGCTCCTCCTCAGTTAGCGGAGCTTTCCCCTTGGAGGATTTTCCCTAAACTTCACCATCACTACGAGGGTGCTTTTTCCCCCTCTCCCTAATCTCCACACCCATCGAGGGTGCGGTAGAAGTTCTCCCCCAGGGAGGAAGCCCCCCGTGGCTGGCCGTAGGGACCAAGGCTCTCGGCGGAGTGGTCTTTATGATAACCACGTCCTCGTCAGCCTTGTTCGCCACCTCTCGCACAGCAAGAGGATCTAGAATCCCCTACTCAAGAAGCTGCTAGGCCCATCCCTCAGCAACAACCTTTGCCTTCGGTATCAGCTCACCGCCGTTGAAGTTATGGTTCCTGTAGGTGTCAACTCCGCTCCCCTTCCCTTCCCACTCCTAGAGAGGTGCCCTCTAGCGCTTGGATCCGCGCCGTTGCCACTACAGGAATAATTTTGGGTTTCCACTTAGTACAAACCATTCCTACAAATAAAAAGAAAAGCAATGATTAGTTTTTCGAAATCTCACCATCTTCAGCAGTCAAATATGTATAAATAATGACCCCTTGATCCATCCAGCAAAAAAGGCCATTAGGTTGACCCAATAAAAACTCCGCCAAGAGCCAGTTGGTGCCTGGTCGAATTTGATGCACAATTTCCGCCTCTCGGTGCTGCGAAGGGCTTAAATCTATGGCTCAGTGCAGGTGTAAGGGTCCTCAGGATTGCGGTTCCAAGGGGCATAGAAATGGAACTTCCCATCCCTCAAGGGATTCGGCGTGCTCTCCTTTACATTTTCAGGGGATGGGAAAATCCAAAACCACTTATCCTTGAAATCCCTCCCGTGGGACTGCTTTCCCACCGGTTTTGGTGTGGTCTCTCTTGTGCTCCCCCAAAATACGAAGGCTCCCGCATACTTTGTGCGAGGCCTGAAGAAGAGACGGAACACACGCTCTGAGAGGACGAAGCCCAGTTCGTGACACATTCGTGCCAAGACAGCCAAAACAATCCAGGCGTTGGGGTACAATTGGCCAAGGCACAAGCCAAATTCGCGCAATACGTCCACCACACAGTCATTTATGGGGAAGCGAAATCCCCAGCGCACCTGCTGACAAAGCACATGCACTAAATCCTTTCTAGGGGGATTCCACATAACCTCCCCCTTCTTTGGCGCCTTCCCCATAACGCCGCGCGATGCCCCAACCAATAATTGAAAATTTTCATTAGCCTCTTTCTTCTTGATAGTGGTGGGCGTTTGGCAATCCGCCCCTTCGGTGAGGAAAGGAGAAGAAGACTCCCCCACCACGACTTGGCGACGTGGGACAGAGCCCGAGCCACCCCCCATCACCTCCACCGTACCAGCGGCCTCGGGGCCCCTAAAGGGCAACACTACAATAGCAGGATGGGGGTCACGCTCCTCCGCTGGTTGGCGGCGGCCGGCACGGTGGACTAAAGCACAAGAATCCGAAGAACTTGAAGACATTTTACTTCGTATGAAAAGAGGAAAAGAAAAATAACTCACTCAGCAGAAGAAAAGGAAGTTTGGCAATAACTCGTCAAAAGGTGAAAAACTGGAAAGCGAAGTGCGAGTTAGAATTTCAGAGAACAAAACAAACAAAAGAACAACGAAGAGCGCACACCCCTATATATATAGAAAATCGCACGGTAAACGAAGAGTTGCACCTATTAAATGAAGAGCGATCATCATTACTGTCCAAAACGGCAGATATGAAAGGTCATGTCAGATCAACAGTCGCAGCTTCCCAAGAAACGACACCACTACGCGTGCATAGCTTTTTAAGGCCCTAAAGAGCCTTCCTTTAAGCTCGTTGGGGGGGGACTCCTAATATCAAGGCCCATTAAGGGCCCAACTAAGCATACCTTGGCCCATAAACTTGGCTCGTTAGCTAAAACTTGCCTCGGTGTAAACGGATGCTGAAGCATATTCAGCATGGCAGCGATGCCGAATCAATACCCGCAACGAATAACTTACGGCAGTCCTTGACATTACTCACGCAGAAAAGGATTTGGCCGAAGTCCTTCATTCAGCGATATCCTCCGCGTCTCAGCTGAATCAGTGTCGGTAAAACCCGTGCTTACCTGGCGCACTCCTTCTCTCTCCTCTGTCGCATTAATTACAAACCTAACAGGCGGACCCCACAGATCATCATTACATGAATCTCTATAAATAACAAGACACTCTCCCACTTTAGAGGTAACTATTACTTCAAGAATACACTCTTACCACCCTTCTCAGATCACTGACTTTAACATCGAAGGGTCTTCGCCGGAAACACTTCCGGTCGGAGACTTGTTTTGCAGGATCCGGGGACGTCGAAGATCGTAGACTACCTCCAACATATACCAGCACCACGGGAAGTTGTATGAGCAACTTTTAAATCATGTGAATCAATTTGTGTGAATTTAGCATTATCCCAACAAGTGTCATGACGTGCACCTTTCAGCTATTATTTTTATTTGCTTATTACTTTTCTAAGTTCTCTCTTGCCAAAGACATCGATTTAAATATTATATTTCAATAACCTTTCTGGTCTAGTGTATATGTTACTAATCTGGTCAAGGGACCTAAAAATATGGTCCCTTGATTAAAATTCTTCTACTTGATATAAGGACCTCATAAAATTATTTTAGATATTTTATATTTAACTTATTTACATTGAATAAATTCATAAAACATTAAATAGCGTGCATGTGAAAAGGAGACATGGCAGCGTAAAGCGTAATTTGTTTATCTATGGAAGCAACTTCTTAATCAAATACTATTTGCTGGACAAATCGTAAATGGAATTAAAGTGCCTAAACTACTTTAGGTGATTAGTTAATATCCACAATTTTTATTATAAATTTGCATTTTTTATTCAAAAGCTATTCAAAATACTTGACCAAACCGAACTTATCTGAACAAAATTGAATTGAAATTGAATATACTGAAACTAAACTGAAGAATAATTATTTATATTAATAATAACAATATTAACTTAAAATATCAGTAAAATAGAAAAAATAATCTATAACATATTAAAATAATATTAATATATAATTAACATTAATCCGCATATTTAAAATAATACTATATTACAATAAAATTTATTATTATTAATTACAATAATAATTGAAATTATTATTACAAACTATCTTTATTATTATCATTATAATACAATAATTCATATATTTTAAAATAAAATTATATTATTATAAAATTTATTACTAATCATTAGTTATAATAATAATTAAAATTATTATTACAAGTTATCATAAAATTATTATTATATTTATATTTGTAAATATTATTTTTTTTAACTTGTTGATTTTATTATTATTTTTAACATTATATATATATATATATATATATATATATATATATATATATATATATATATATAAAACTAAAAATAATGTTTTATTATAATAGTATAGTATATATTATCAATATTAATTAATTTGTTCATTAAAAAACTATTAATTACAAAATATAATAATTATTCATATTTAAAATATTATTAGCTACCATTTATTATTAAGGATTATTATATTAATAAATAATATTAATATCTGAAATTTAACTGAAACTGAACTGAAACTAAACTAAAATTGTCTAAGCTAAATTGAATTGATTGTTGAATAAGTTGAGAATAGGAGAGCCTAAGTATGATAAGTTGGCCAAATGGTCTCCTGCCCCCTTAACTTTTGAATTTTTTCTCAACCTTTTGAAATTAGTAAAAGTGTATCAGTTTAACTCTTAAATACCACGTGTTAGGTTTCGGTTGAATTAACTTTTCAAAAATGTCATTTTTTCTTTCTAATTAAAAGATAACAAATAGCATTTAAGGGTCAAATTGATACACTTTTACCAAGTTCAAGAGGTTAACTAATACACTTTGATGTCCTTCAAGAATTGGCTTTCCGCTTATCGAGTCTTCAAAGGTCCTGCAAAGCAAATCCTCGGCCGGAAGTGTTTCCGGCGAAGATCCTCCGACGATCTAGTCAGTGGTCAAAGTAAAGGGGTCTTAGTAAAGTTCTTTTATGATTACGTACCCTTTTTCCGTTAGAGACTTGCCATTTATAGAATTTTTGTGTAGTGATGTCATGCGGGACCTATCTGTAAGAGGTACACGTGTGGCCCGCCGCTTGGGGGTCTTGTCCGCCATCGGAACATTAAATGATTCTTCTCTGCCAGTTGGTAATGCATTTAATGCGGCAGGGGAGAGAGAAACGTCAGAGTAGTGGGTTCTGAGGGTAATGTCTCGGCGAAGTGGCGGTTAGTAACGCCGAAGGTTATTTAATTTGTTTCTATACCTCGGCGAGATGTCGTGCTGACATGGTCTCTGCGCGTAGTGGTGCCGAGGTATACATTTGTTTGGCCCGTGGTTTTTGGATCTCCTAATGGGCTTGAGGCCTTAATGGGCCTTGATATCAGGAGTCCCCCCCAACGAGCCCAAATGTAAGCCCTTTAGGGTCTGTACGAAGCGTCTTTTCGCCGGATTCGTTACTGTTGAAATCACACGGCGTTTCATATCCACTGCTATTGCAGCAGTAATGATGGCTCTTATAGGGAACGATCATGTATCTTCGTTTTGCGTGCAACGCACTGTATAAATTGGGGTTGAAATTCCCTGCATCGTTCGTTTGTTTTTGCTTATGAAAATTTGTTGCTTCTGATTTCATTAGACCTTTGCTGCGGATTGCTATCAGAGTACAATTTGTGTGAGTATTTTGTTCTTCGATTTTATCTTGTTAAGATGTTTTCAACTGAGTCTGAATCCTGTGCCTTGATTCAGCGCGCCGGTCGCCGTCAACCGGCAGAGGAGCGTGATGTGCGTCCTGCAACGGTGCCTTTGATGGACCATGAGGCCGCCGGCGTGGTGAACGTGGTGGGTGGCGGCTCGGGCTCTGTTCCGCGTCGCCAAGTTATGGTTGGGGAATTATCTTCTCCCTTTCCTGCCGAAGGGGCGGACTGTTAAACGCCTACTACCCTCAAAAAGAAAGAGGCGATTGAGATCTTCTAGCTGCTAATGGGGTCCTCGCGTGGGGTTTCGGGAAAAACTCCGAAGAAGGGGGAGGTGATGTGGGACCCCCTGAGAGAGGGTTTGGTTCCTGTTGTGTGCCAACAGGTGCGCTGGGGATTCCGCTTCCCTTTGGATGCTGGGGTGGTGGATGTGCTACGTGAGTTCGCTTTATACCCTGGGCAATTGCATCCCAACGCTTGGATAGTATTGGCTGTGCTGGCAAGGATGTGCCGCGAGCTGGGTTTCACCCTGTCAGGGCGTGTTTTCCGCCTCTTCTTATTGTCCCTTTTGTAAAAGGGTTAATATGTAGTTAGGATATAGAAAAAGAATTAATATTTACCTTTAATGTGGATGAAATCATTTTTTATCTACTAATAGCTAAGAATTTGGATTTATCTTGCCTTTTCTTTTGTTGTTTTTCACAATAGTTACTTATTTTCTTGTCTCGCTCAAATTTATGCATGAGGGAGTCGGCAGACAGATAATCTTCCCAGGAAAAGAAAATCATTGATGTTCTGTACCTTGACTGTTTCCGTCTGTGGCCACACCCTCAAAAGAAAAACCCAGTTTTGTCCCAGCATAAATAAATGGTAAATATCGTATCTTTATTCTGTAATGAGCAAAACCCGGGTGGCATTTCGGCAAATAAAACCAATTGTGATGCATCTTTCTTAATTTTAAAATTGGGAAACAATGAACCCACCCCACCCCATCTTCTCTTCTCTACCCATCGGTGTCTAATATTACCCTTTTTCCGTATCATAATCGTCATCCTCACCGGCCCTCTTTGTTTTTCCCTTTTGAAATTCTATGCTTCCTTTCTTTTATTAACAAAGCTTTTCACGCCTCTTTTTTCAATTCAAACTAGCAATCAAAGAATCGTAAAATCCCCTGCATTGATTGGATCAATTTTTGTTCGTTGTTTTGGGGATATAGGATGGGTAGATTGAAGGAGAATTTTATTGGGTTTGTGAATAACAGATGGCTGGTATTTGTGGCTGCAATGTGGATACAATCTTGTGCTGGAGTTGGGTACTTGTTTGGGAGTATATCTCCTGTTATAAAGAGCTCTCTGAATTATAATCAGAGGCAGTTAGCTAGTTTAGGTGTGGCTAAAGATCTCGGAGATAGTGTTGGATTTCTGGCTGGGAGTTTATCTGAAATCTTGCCATTGTGGGGTGCTTTGCTTGTTGGAGCTATTCAGAATCTCGTTGGCTATGGATGGGTTTGGCTTATTGTTACTGGTAGAGCTCCTCCTTTGCCTTTGTGGGCTGTGAGTAATCTAACTTATTCACTTCATTTTGTTGATTTGATTTGTTTAACTGTCTCCATTTCAGATTTAATGAATTTCATTTCCAAGTTTTTGTTTGGAGCTTAGCTCAACGCTTTGACTTTACTGTGATTATGTTTAAATTCTGAGTGAATTTTGTAGCAAGTGATGCATGTCCTTAGTTGACCCTTTTTTTTGGTCCAGTTCTATCAAAGAATAAGCTCCAGCTAAATGGGGAATTTCCTTACGTGTTATTGACTTAGTAGAAGTATAATTACAAAATTATGTTGTTTTATTTTGAATCAAAATTGGTCTGGATCTAAGTTGAAGTGAATTCAGCAATTCTACACCACCAAAAAACTGGTTATGCAAAAAGATACCGTAAAACTTGAAAGCATCTTCCAACTGCTTGATAATTCATGTTTGATCCAAAATATTTTCAGCAGAATTTTAACTTTCCTATTTTGTGTTAGGATAATGAATTACTGTTATGTTGATATTACAAGTACGAAAATTTAGTTGTTTGTTTAATAATATAGTGATTTGAAATCAGCTTTTTCTAATCATGAACCGCAAATATATCTGTAGCTGCTCCTAAAAGATTCAAATCAAGTCTTATTTTCACATTATTTCCTACATATTCATTGTTCATTAACTGAATGTTATAAACAAACACTGAAGTTGTTAAATGGTAGATTTGTTTGATGAGCTATGTTGAAGGCTTACCCTAATGTGCATATGCAGATGTGTATTCTGATATTTGTGGGAAACAATGGTGAGACTTACTTCAATACAGCTGCTTTGGTTTCTTGTGTACAAAACTTCCCCAAAAGCCGAGGTCCCGTTGTTGGAATCCTGAAAGGCTTTGCTGGCTTAAGTGGTGCGATTTTGACTCAAGTATACACTATGATCCATTCCCCTGATCATGCATCTCTCATTTTCATGGTCGCAGTAGGTCCAGCCATGGTAGTCATCGCTATGATGTTCATCGTAAGACCAGTCGGGGGCCACAGACAAGTTCGACCAACTGACGGGATGAGTTTTCAGTTTGTTTACAGCGTTTGCATTCTCTTGGCTGCTTATTTGATGGGTGTCATGCTCCTTGAAGATCTAGTTGATGTTACCCACACTGTGATCATCATTTTTACAGCTATTTTGTTCATTCTCATTTTGCTTCCAGTTGTGATTCCTATTTCGTTGAGCTTTTTCAACGAACATAGAGATCCAGCGGAAGAAACTCTTCTATCAGAAGCACAGAGACAAGAGGCTGGAAAATCGGGACACGATGCCAATGAAGTGATTTTCAGTGAGGTTGAAGATGAAAAGCCTAAAGAAGTAGACTTGCTTCCAGCGTCAGAGCGGCAAAAACGAATCCAACAGTTGCAGGCAAAACTGTTCCAAGCAGCCGCAGAAGGAGCGGTGAGGGTGAAAAGACGAAGAGGTCCTCATAGGGGCGAGGATTTCACATTGATGCAGGCGTTGATCAAGGCAGACTTTTGGCTTATTTTTGTCTCTCTTCTATTAGGCTCTGGATCTGGGTTGACTGTGATTGACAACCTGGGTCAAATGAGCCAGTCTCTGGGGTATGATAACACGCATATATTCGTGTCAATGATCAGCATATGGAATTTTCTCGGCCGTGTGGGCGGGGGCTACTTTTCCGAGATTGTTGTGAGGTAAAGAAGCAAACTTTATTCCCTAAAATCATTTTTCAATTTTGGGTTATCTGCCTCGTTTACATGTTTGATGTTATTCAGGGACTATGCATATCCGAGACCAATAGCGATGGCAATTGCTCAATTCATCATGGCAATAGGGCATGTCTTCTTTGCATTTGGGTGGCCGGGAGCAATGCACATTGGCACATTATTGATTGGGCTAGGCTATGGAGCTCATTGGGCAATTGTACCAGCAGCAGCATCTGAGTTGTTCGGCTTGAAGAAATTCGGTGCGCTCTATAATTTCCTGACTCTCGCAAATCCAGCAGGTTCTCTTGTATTCTCTGGACTAATTGCAAGCAGAATATATGACCAAGAAGCAGAAAAGCAAGCTCATCATCATCATATCAGGCTGTTTGCAGAATCATTTTTGCCAGGATTTTACGGCGTTGAAGAACCTCTCAAATGTGAAGGCTCTGTATGCTTCTTCCTTACTTCCATGATAATGTCAGGATTTTGTGTCATTGCAGTTATCTTGAGCCTAATTCTCGTTTATCGCACTAAGATCGTCTATGCAAACCTCTACGGGAAATCTCGTTCTTGACTTTTTTTCGGGAACAGATTGTTGAATCTCTTTGTTCTTGCTATACTGCAATTTGTGTGATGAAGCAGAGTTTCTTAAAAGTTTCAAGCTTTTGGATGAAGTATTGCTTAAATATTTTTGTTTTGTGTTGGTATATTTGATTAATTTTTTTTATACACACAAGTGATTTGCTGAAGGAGAAAATGTATTTGAGTATTGATTTATTATCCAAAAGTCCTATTTTAATTCGGTTTCTCATTCATACATCTGTTGATGTTTTCATGTAATATCAGTATCAGCTCTTTGAACATTCTGTTAAAACTGAAGGAAATGAATTCATTCTGAGGTAACATCAATTTTCAACATTGTGTTAGTGGGAGAAAAACTGAAGGAACATAAGATAAACCAGAGACTATTCAAAAAATGTTTTGATTAATTAAAAGCAATACAATCGGTCCTTACGGAACCTTGATTACCAGTCTTAACTCCAACTCTCCCAAGCTTTCTCATGGCAAAGGCGAAAGCAGAATAAAAATCTGATGAACTATTAGCGAACTGACTAACGGTATATCTAGATTCGGCGTCACTGAAAAGAACTTGATCGGAGGTAAGCAGGCCTTTGCCGACAACCAAGTTTTGATAATACGCATTGTCGAAAGTTCGGGGCGTAGTGAGATCCAAGTCGATGGCTACATCAGGAGAATAATTTTTAGGGCAACTAGCCTTCAACTGCTCTGCGAATTCTGGATCTAAAGAAGGATCCACTGGAGAAGACGATGAAAATTCATATAATCGGTTGGCAAAACGATTGCAATGAGAGAATCCGAGTGTGTGAGCTCCGGAAAGGGCGATCATATCGGTCTGAGTAAGGTTGTTTTTAGCAAAAAGGGCTTTGAGCTGAGATAGATTGAAGCTTGGTTCCGGTAGGTTTCCAGATACAAGTGACGCTTTTGAAATTAGACCATCCCGACGACCTAATTCCACGTTGAATGAAGCACCCCCTGCCTGACAAAACCATCAAATCATTCCTTGTCTTACTTTTCTAACCGTAACGCTTCAATTTTCTCTCATACATTATTAGTACCTCTTTTTATATATTTCCCCGTGTTATTCTTTTTCATTTCGTTCAATATTATCTTATTTTGTATAAAATTTTTAAACATTTTATAAGTAAAAATTGTTCTCATATATTGTATTTTAATATGTCATGAATTAAAATTGCTCAAAAAAATTATTTATTGTCACTTTAGCTAATTAAACATTGAAAGTTATGAAAATGTCTTATAAAATATCAAAAACGTACTTTTTATCATTAAATACCTCATAATACAAATAATATAAAACTAAACATACCAACAAATACTTGTTATGTTAAGAATCTTGATACAAATACACATAATTAAAGATGCAGGAAGGTTATAGTATGAAAACACAAAATTCAGGATGGTTATAATTATTTTTCATAACACAAGAAGGTTGTAATGTATTTTATAAAACATAGGGATATTATAATTATTTACCAGAAAAAATAATATTTTTATAACATAAATGTTAAAAAAATGAAATAAATTGTGATGCCTTAACGGAGTTACAGCTTATTGATACAATTTGTTGTAGTTATAACTTATAAGAAAATAAATTACTTATCTTTCATTTGTACCTTCCTAAAAACTTCATAGAAAAGTGTCGGGAAAAATATAAACGTTGAAAGATAGAAAAAAACATACCAAGACAACAACATCTCTAGCAGCAATGGCCATGACATCAGCACAAGAAACAACTTTGGGACATAGTGCCTCTACTGCAGCCTTTGCTTTAATTATTGTGTCAAATCCATCTCCTGCTAGTGATTTGTTATCCTCCGCGTCTTTCTCGGCATCTCCATTTTCTGAAGCCACCATAACAGATGCATCACAACCCTGGAAATCAACAACAGAGAAAGATCAATAAAATCAAAATTTACAGATGATAACTCGGTATTATCGAGTGGAGTACCGTAACGAAACAATCATGGAAAAACAAACGAAGTGTAGCTGGAATTGTAGTTTGAGTCTGGCTCAACTTTGTGAACACAGCTTGCCTCACTATGGCTTCTACCAATGGACATGATGAACTGTAAAAATTCTCTACCAATTCTCCTTCTCCCTTACTTTTACTAATCATCATTATTATCATAGCTATCACTGATAAACCTCTCCAATATTTCTCCATTTCCTACAATCAATTTGTTATGGTTTAATCAATTGTGATTTCTTCTCTTTGATCTCCCTGCACGTATGTCCTTCAACTATATATATAATCTTTCGTCCACAATTTAAGAACACGTAAAGCTCTCTTCAAATGATGAAAAGGTCAATTTCCCAAAATTAATATTCTGCTATATAATATTATTATATCTAATCTTTTTGGGTTATTGACTTTTTTGTAGTTTTCTACGTAGGATTGTCCTGTCTGTCCACTTAATTTTAGCCAAATTATATTCAATATCTCACTTCTCATGCAGAAAGAAAAATGCTAACATTGAATAGTTGTGACCAATAAATAACGAGTTCAAGCAGTTAAATAATTCACTGATATGTGTGTCAAAGTCTGCTCACAATACATCTATTTAGTTACGATCCTTCCTCATGAATATGCATAAATCTGGAATTGCTTCGTGTCCAATTAATTAATATTGTTAGCTAATCTTTGCACCAGCCACCTTTTGCTGATAAAAGGTCTGATTGTTTACAGCACATCCTGAGCTACTCTGATGTGATTAAATTATGTTGTTAGCCTGACACAGGTGGACTAATAAATTAGTCTAAATTTGATGCAATAAGCCCATAAAAGGTAATAATACTGAAAAACTTTCATATTAAATTATTTCTCAAGTGTATGGCTTTTTTCTCTAGAAGGGTTTAGTTAAATTTAGGCCGTTGATATTGAATTTTTCTTTTCTTGTGAATTTGAATGACAATGACACATTAACAAATCTCTTGATAACTCTATGCAGAGTATGCTTTCTTTCCTCGCTAGAATGTACCAATAAGTATAAGTTTAGGCCAACAGTTTTACGTTTCTTGTTGGATTTGTCTATGGAATAATTTCTCGTTTCAGATAATTGTATTTTCCACCAAAATTACATTACTTACATTAATTTTAAATGGTATTGTGATTTCGAAATGAGTAGATCAAAACGTGTAAAAATTTTTTGCTAAAAATATTTGATCAATGTTGTCCTCTTGCAACTTCACTTCGTGCAAGTAATATAATACTTGTTTTGGTGAATAGATGTAAGTGAATAAGTTAAAACTTCTAGGAAACAGACACAGGTAATATAAAAGTACATTTTTAAAGTGACTTTTACATGAATCAGAGGTAATGTCATGAATTGTCCAGTAGATAGACATAATATTGGCAGAGAGATGATAATGACTTAATAAAGTATTTATAATATTATTAATGATATGTGTTTGTAATTATTTCAACAAATGTAGATGTTAGCATTCGAATAATTGATTTTTAGATTTAAATTACCCTAATACAATTTCATAAAATTGTTTGATCTAAAAACTTAAACTGATAAGTAAGATTAATCGTAATATTTATATTAATTTTAATAATATCAAGTCGTAAGAAAACTTTAATTATTACGAGATTTTCCATAATTAAGGGAGGGATGTCCTTCCAGCCGCGGTGATGTTGAACTTTACCAACAAATAAAAAGGCACATATATTGACCCATACATAAACTTATTTACTGATTTTCATTGCATAAACTGATAAACATATTTTTGTAAATGATTTCATCATCAAGCAGTAACAATAATACATACGAAAAAACCAGAGGCTATGTAAGTTGTCCATTCGAATCACAAATAAACCAAGTCTCTTTGTATTTTATCCACTTATATGAGTGTGCATTTCGAAGTAATCTTCGTATTCTAATACTCGTTGTGTTGTAGATATCTAATTCCTTAATTTAAATGGGCTAGGCCCATAAAAGTCCGAATTCTTACAACTGAAAAGGCCTAGGTAAACAATCTTATTTTATTAGAAAACAATCTACCTTGGAAAGAAAGGAGAAGAAAACAATCAATGAAATTGGCTCAACGTTCGGATTTGATTCATTCATTTTCAAATTCCTCACTCCAAAAAAAAAAAAAAAACTGACGAAAGGATCATCCATGGCGATGGTTGTAGAGTTTGATGCCGTGTCTGATTTAGGATTTCCGTTCTGGAAACCAGTTTGTCGGCGTTTTCTTCCTGAATCTCCCTTCTTTGACAATGGAAACATCGAGAGAGAACTTCTCGCCAAGCAGGTTAGGTTTTTCTGTCAATCTTATGATTGTTTTACAATGAATATTCTTCAGTTTTTGCTTTAAAATTGGATTGGATTTTCGAGAAAAAACTAACACTTAGCCAAGATCAGGGTTTAAGTGTTTTTATGTGATTTTTCTTTGGCTTCGCTTGTTAATTTTTGCCTATACGTGAAAGCTGGTTTTCCTTAAGGTTAAATACAATATTTTGTATAGTTTGATTAAGCACTTATTTTTGCCATTTTACATCAGGTTGCTTTGGATTTAACAGAAGATGAAAAGCACTGTTTGCACACTATGGTGGACGAGGACGAAAGGTATCAATAATTTGAGTCAATTTATTTCATTTTGGCTTCAATTTGTATTCATGGTGTGTATTTTCTTTTTGGCTTCAATTTGCACTCATGGTGTGTATTGGATGCTGTCTGTTTTTTTGTTATTTTGCTTTTCCGATCATAAAGAACTAGTCCCTCTATTCAAATAGATGAGATTCTTAGGGTTATCTATCTGATCCAATTCATCAGGATCGACAGAGAATGTTCTAGGTCCTAATTCATGTTCAATAAGGATTTTGCTCTTCTTGTACTTTTATGGTCTAATGGTTTTGCATGTTTGTGAGAACGTGTTTGGGGTTTTGTTTTCTCTCCAATCTATTTAATTGTTTGCAGATAGCCAGAAAGCAGCCACAGTTTTTTTATTTAGTTCTGCTCTGTATTATTTTTATTGTGGCTTTGAAAACTTGAGGGTACTCAATGCATATGTGAAAAGTAGGATAGGTTTTAAGTCTTGCATTGGTGGGAAATGACAAGGGATTCAGAGTTTATGTTTTTGAAGCTATTAGTGGACCTCAGGATATGTATTTTTCTGACTTTTTTGTACTTGAAAACAAATGATTTAGCAGGGAGGTCTTTTGCCCCATTGTTGGATGTGGTGCACGTTTGACAAGTTTAGAAGACTTTGAAGATCATTACAATGCTCGGCACAGTGCTTCCTGTTCTGTGTGTTCTAGAGTTTACCCAACCTCACGCCTGCTGAGCATTCATGTATCTGAAGCTCATGATTCATTTTTTCAGGCAAAAGTTGCTCGTGGTTATCCCATGGTATCTTCTTTATTCTTTCTGTCACTCAACTTTTTGTTTGTTTGTCTTGTTAAGTTTCAGTAACAATACTCTCTCTTTAGTTTTAATCTTAGTATGATTTCCATTTAAATATTCAGTTGGGTTTATATTGAAGCATGAATTTGGCTGATCGATTTTGTGCATGGTTATATTTTGTTTTTCAAATACAGCCTTGGTATATGGCTTTGATTCTTTTTTTCTTGGTTTATAACTATTGGATGGTGCATTAAACAAGAAGGTGGAGTCATTAATTGAGGGGAATTAGTGCAATCTTTTTGTGCTAAGATAAGAATCAGTGTTTGTAGTTTCAAATGCTGAGAGGAATGTGTACTCTTCAGTTTGTTTGATTGCAGATTATATGCTGCTTCCCTTGAAAACAATTTCACTCAATGTATTTTGAACTTGTGCAACAGTACGAATGCCTAGTGGAAGGTTGTGTATTGAAATTTAAGAACTACAAAAGTAGGCAACAACATTTGGTGGACAAGCATAAATTTCCGACCGCATTTGAATTCTTCAAGAAGGCCCAACCATCCAAGAAAACAAGACAGAAGCAACAGCGTAAAAAGAGTATACTCGAGAAGAAGGATGAGGCTTCATGGAAAATGGAAGTAGAAGGCGAAAATATCGAAAGCCTTGTTTCAGCTGTGTCTAGATTAAGCACTGCAGATTCATCTCCTTCTATAAGCTTTGGACGCCGCCACACTCGTGGCCTTGCATTTGTCCCCCGAGCCGTACAGCGAGAAAATCAAACTAAGTAATTGCTTGTAAATTGCATGCCTACCACCTACAAAGTATCACGGCTTTTGCAAATAATTACAGGATATGAACTGCCATCCAAATGGCTGTATAATTGCAGATCTTTAGAAGTTATCAGAACTGAGAACTCGAGTGAGAAGCTGAGGATTTGCTGTGTGCTTTGGCTAATATTTTGTAGTATCAGTAATATTGTGCTTTTAGAAATGTAATAATCGTGGAAATTCAGCAATTGTCGATGAACTTTTTCGAAGGAATTTATGTCTTGTCATTAGGTAGTGAAATGGATCCAAATTCTCTAACGTAGAAGGGCAATATGAGTAGGCACGTAGGTCTAGCCATAGCGTTGGAAAGGAGACTGGAAACCTTCAATGTATGGACAAACATTATATGCGAAGATCACAAATAGTAAAAGAACAAATCTCTGGTCTTTTTAGTTGCAAATGATTAATAATTATTTTAATATGATAATATAAATGATAAGAAATGTATAACAGTGGGCTAGCAATATTGATTTAAATATGATGATAAATGAACTAAAACTCACAAAAGCTTATTAGTCTCAATACGATCTAATTGAAATTTATATTGGAGGGGTGTTTTTCCAAACTTATGACTTGTGATTTATAACTTAAAAGTGTTTTTTTTAACTTTTAAGGAGTTTAAAAATAAGTAGTTAAGTGTTTCTGTAAAACGATTTTTAAGTCATTAAAAATGTTTCTCAAAATTGAATTTTAAGTTGTTGAATATTGAAAAGACTATAAAGTATATGTTTTATAAAAGTATTGAATATAATATAGGGGTAATATTGTAATTTGTTTGGTCAAAAAGTAGATTTGAAAAAAAGTCACTTTTAAAGAGTAAGTATTACCTACTTCTTACTTTTTACTGAAAAGTAACTTTTTTAAGTTGAAAAAAGTTTAGAGAAACACTAAACTAACTAAATTTTAATTTAAAATTCTACTTTTAAGCAAGTTTAACTAACTTTTAAATTTAGAGAAACACCCCATTAATTGTCACTTATCTGAACTTTATACAAAACACCTAACGAGGAAAAAAATTAATGACAAATTAGCATTTCCTTATAAAAGATTAAAGTATTTTTACTATAGTTGAGAAGATTAGATTTTGGTCCAACCACCGGTTAACCAAGGGGTATTGAGGTCAAATGAAATTGAAAATGTCAACTTCCATCTCCTCCGGCTTGTTAAAATATTGTCGCCGCATTCCCAGATCAGATCCCTAACCAATCTCTATCATCAACAGCCGGAGAAGAAATAAGAAGAACCGAAATGGACGCCATTGATTCAGTGTTCGATCCTTTAAGAGAGTTCTCCAAGGACAGCGTCCGCCTCGTCAAGCGTTGCCACAAACCCGATCGCAAAGGTTGAACTAATTTCTTTTTCATTTCCTTTACAGGAACATTTCTGGTAGCGAATTTTTTGTGGATCTCGATGATCGTTTTTGTTTCTCTGTTTCCTTAGAATTCACGAAGGTTGCGTTCCGTACGGCGATCGGATTCGTAGTGATGGGATTCGTAGGTTTCTTCGTCAAATTGATCTTCATTCCTATCAACAATATCATCGTTGGATCTGGCTAGGTAAGCCTTAGATTTATGGAAAGGCACATTTATTGTTGTTTACCGTTACTAGTTGTTGGATTTCTGATAGAGTGTTTTTTAATTTTTTTTGAAAAACTAGAGTGTTTTTTAATTGATTATATAAAGTCTTTGTAATTGGTCCGTATACTTTTTAAGAGATGAGAAGGCGAATTGAGTTATTGATTATTCTTCAAATCTCATTTCATAACCACCATCCGTATCTATGAAATTTTGGGATTTGGTTGGTTGAAGTATGTGAAACTTGTTAGTTCAAATTTTTCTCTCTATATGGCCTTCACGGGCATGCGCATTGAATTTATTTAGCTATATCGGTTGTAGAATCATATGAGTTGGTTTCTGTTCCATTTCAGTCATTTTCAACTTCTATTGGAAAATAAGAGCAAATGTTAGAGCCTAGTTGGTGCTGATCAGTTTAGTAGATGCATATTAGGTAGGATATCCATATTCAAATACATTATGCGTTAATTTAGTTGTGGGATATACTTAGGTTCCTTTTAATTGGGATCTATTAGGCGTGCTGTGTTTTTCCAACTTTTTACTTTGTGACGGACCTAGGGTTGTTCTACTCTTTGTTTTGCACTGACCAATGATGTGTGTACTTGAGCTAGGTTCACGTTTCCACTTTTTCTCTCCCCATTTAAAACCTGACTCTTATTGTTTATAATTGTAGTCAACTACTAAATGCACACAATATTTGAATTACAGTCAAAGACTGATCCCAGAAATTTTGAAGAAATGGTTTATGTTCTATATGTTCGAGGTATAGTAGTCATGGAAAGATTTTCACCCCGTGAACACCAACCAAATATATTGATTTTGTGATGTTCCTTTTAGTAAAGATTAGGATATTGTAATGATTTGGTTATGAGAAAAATTCAGATTGTTGCCAACAAAAACACACAAATTGCATCGTAGATTCAAATTTGTGAACAACTGAACATTAATTATTAAATGCTGCTATGATGTTTATACTTAGGAAAGTTCTTGATCACCTGAACTAAATTGTTAATGGAAGTTCAACTTGTTCTGATTTGTATGTTTGCACTGTATAACTCTTCATGTTATTTGTGAATTTGCAGGTCACTTTGGAATATAGGCAGTGAGGTGAATCTCCAGATAGAATTCTTCAGAGACATTTTACAATGTAGTGAAAACTAATGTTTTTAGGGTTAAAGTTTGTATCTTAGTTACTTGGTCAAAACTCAATGGTGAAAGATATCATTTCAAAATTTATATTATTGTCATGCGTTATTTATAATACCATTTTAGCATGTTATTTGTTTATTTATTTAAATATATATAACTTTTTGAAACCCTAGCTTGTTATTTTGATTTAACCCTCAGATATTTCACACATGTATTTATATTAAAAAAAATAGCAACTACATATAGATGAGGAAGTAGAATTCAACACAACTGTTACCACTTTCTGCAATGTGTACTTTCTTATGAAACGACCTTGCTCAAGTTTTAATCTGGAGCTGTAGAATTTTGTTCTAAAGTCCAAGAACTGCCGCACAATAATTGCCCCGGGTCCGTAAATTTTAATGCCGAGACGCTGGCCGTTAGAGTCACGGTCATTCTTAGTTCTCCCGGCTCCCTTTTTGTGAGCCATTTGAATTTTCGGGGATTTGGAGGGAAAAGAGGGAGTTTCTGGAAAAAAATCAGGAGAGAATCGCCCTTGAAAAACGAAGATGAGGAAGGTGAGGATAGATACCTTTATATGTGCCCATCAAATTGAAACTAATTGCTGTAGCCATTCTCCTTCTTCAGCTGAAAGTTGCAACAAAAATCAAACTAACAAAGATTTCAATTGCATAGAGAATTTACAAGTAGAATTTTTTTCAGGTGTTAGGGCTTACTGAACGAACAGTATGACGAAGAAGAAGATGTGGGAAGTTATCGGAGCTTATCTTCCAATGTCTACGTACGTGCGACGTTGATCACGTGTACTTAAATTATTATTCTTTCCGTCTATTAAATATTATCGTTTTAACTAATTCACAGTTTTTAAGATAACAATAAACCGAATGAGTTGATTTACTAATTTACCCTTTACAAGTGTCTTACTCTATTTTCAAGACTTAATTAATATGTTTAAATATTGATTCATATAATCTTTTATCTTCTTATTGGAGATTAAAATATGATTTATCTTGAAAGTTTAACAAATTAATAGGGGTAGGAATAAGAAATTTAAAGAAAAAGTACATTAAAATACAAAATGATAATAAAAAAGAGACATCAAAATTCCTCTAAAACGATAATATTTAGTAGACGGAGAGAGTATAATATTAAATTTTTTAAATATATAAAATTATTATTAAATATGCTCTTTATTTTAGGCATATTTCACGGTAATTTTATTTTAATTTTTCATTACTTTATCTCTTACTATTATTATTAAATGAATAGTTTGATGATTAATTTAAGATAAGATATAAATTAATATTTAATTTGTTATAACAAAAACCTCATAACCCTCACCTTGATTTTAGTATTCATTACCAAAATGAATAAATCGATCATAAATTCAAAAACTTAAAGTATGTATATGATAAAATGGTTTTTCTATTTCTAACGATACTTCCCCCTACACTGTGGGATGAATGAAGAGTATGGATAAATTGTGATAAGAAGTAACATAGATTTATTTTGTTAAAAATAAAACCATCATAATCTATAAATGCCTACATTTATTCACACCTATATATTGTAAGTATGTTATAAATTATATTATTGTTTAAAATTTGTTTATAAGATACAATTTGTAAATACATTACAAATCGGGTAATATGGAGTAATCATGAAATTATGGATGACTCATCATGTCAATATATGTATCATTTATAACAATGTTGCGAAGACGATAATGCACCCTTTTGGAAATAATCCTTACCACCTATTTAAGATGGAATATTAACATTACAAAATTAATGCTACATTTCCAAATGCAAGCATACCGTATTGCAGCTGCTACAGCTTTTAGTTTACTCAATTTTCGCTAGCATTCGTATCTATAAATGAGAAAAATGACCTATTAAAGTTTATATAGTATAGAATTAAACTTTTGAATATGATAGCGGTTTTCTTAACGAAATATTCATGTTTCAAAATTATCAACAAAACATATTCATCTTTTAATTCACTTTCTTTGTGTCGTTAAATATATATTTAATGTTTTAAAATTAAATAAGTTATGTTTACGCACTAAATAGGTAAAAATTTGGATAAGACGCACAAAAAACGTAAAAAAAAAAAAGACATTTTAGTTATAAAACATAACATGAAAACTTATTTAAATAAAGGAGAGAATAGTATCATTTTTTTTTCTTTATTATCTCCACGTTTTCCTTTTTCATCCCACATAAATCTTATTACTTTAAAATATAAATTGAGAGAAAAAATTTCTGATATTGGAATAGCAAATGGAGAAAGAAATGAAAATTCATCCTCCTAATATATATATTTGCTAATATGTTGTGCTGCTGCTAGCCCTCCTAATGTAACTTTTGTACTGAAGCATATATAAAAGGACCTAATTAAAAGATTTATGAAATGATTGATAAAATGCATATGTAATTGTCAGATTGATGTATCGGCTGTAAAATTGACACCTTCCATTAGCTGATGCAACTGAACAACCATGGAACTAACTAGTTCATGTCAGGATCCGGGAATCTTCGATCAGGGAGAAACAATGAGTATACAAGTGAATGATATAATTCATGAGCTACACACAACTTCTAACCCAAAATTCTAAGGTGATGGGTTAATGGGCCCTTCTCAATCATATGTCATTCACTTGAATCATTAACTTTCCATGTGGGATATACTCAACTCACACTTATCCCAGCAGTTCACAAATCAAACAGGACTGCTCTTCCTCTTAGACCAAATTATCCATAAATTTATACACAGGCAAAGATATATAGCAATACACTTGTACAAGTAAGTGGAGTGGCACATAAAACATGCATGTACCTTTTCGAGAATTGCTGTGTGCTTTAGCATCTCCAATTTCTGTACTGAAAAACAAATTTTAAAAAGTCAAACTGGTTAGATTTCACTTCCACAGTGACCATCAAACAGGTTAGATTTCACTTCCTCAGTGACCATCAAACATAGAAATAAACTTTGGCACAAATAGGAGCTCATAATAACAAAAGTAGATATCGATATCCATTAATTGATCTAAATCCACTGATCAAGCAATCCTACAACGAAAGCAGAACTACCAGACATGCCTAAACAGCTGTCCTCTTTGTCCCACACCTGATACCCATTAAATGGATTGTCACAAATATTAAACTTTGCATCCCAATTTATGATGACAGTAAATTTATTCAAATATAAAATAGCGGCTTTCTACTCTTTTTAAAATGGTTATAAGGTCAAAATTTAGCCATGGAAAAATCACTGACAAGAAGAAAGCCTATAGCTTTCATTTCATTTGGATCTGCATTAACTCTCAAGATAACAACAATTCATCTACCCACAATAAACTTGATAAAATCATAAACAACTCCCAAGACGTATGCATCTCTCCTTGTTTTTTTTATCTCTACATTTTTCATATTCATCCTACATATATGATCTTAGTACTCAATTTGAAATTGAAACAGATAGAAACAAAATTCTCATATTGGAATAGCCAATGGAGAAAGAAACAAAAACTCATCCTATGAGAAAAAATTACGGCCAATTCTTGCCAGAAAAACCATATAGGATCCTTGCTATTACTTTTGCTCTAATACTAACCACCGCCTTTACAATATTGCAGTCCAACTCTTCCTTATCCCCCCTCACAGACAAATTCGAACCCACCGCCACTCCCACCCAGCTCCAAGCCATCCTCCACTACGCCACCACGCGAGTAGTCCCACAACAATCGCGCGCCGAAATCAAGCTCACCTTTAACCTTCTAAATTCTATCGCACCATGCAACTTTTTAGTCTTCGGCTTGGGCCACGATTCCCTAATGTGGACCTCGCTGAATCCACGTGGCAACACGATATTCCTCGAGGAAGATCCCCAATGGGTCCAACAAATTCTCCGACGTGTCCCAACTCTACGCGCTCATGTTGTAAAGTACAGGACGCGGCTCGGTGATGCAGACGAGCTTTTGTTTGCTTATAAGCGAGAAAAATATTGCAAGGCGTCGAACTTTCGGTTGAAGGGCAACCTATTGTGCAAGTTAGCGTTGAGTACGTTACCCGATGAAGTGTATGATAACGAATGGGATGTTATAATGATCGACGCGCCTCGAGGATATTTTGGAGGGGCTCCAGGGAGGATGGCAGCCATCTACTCGGCGGCTGTGATGGCGCGTGCTAGGACGCGCCTCGGTCCGACTCATGTTTTCTTGCATGATGTGAATAGAAGGGTGGAGAGGATTTATGCTGAGGAATTTTTGTGTATGAAGTATTTGGTGAAGAGTGAGGGCAGACTTTGGCATTTTGAGATACCATCCTTGCCTAACACAAATTTTAGCAACTCGTACTCGAAATTTTGTTAAAACTGTATTTTAGATATATTTTTATGCTGGAGAAGGGAGGGGGAGGGTGATGTAAAATTCAATGTATGTAAAAAACTGTCAAGCAAGGGCAGTAATCGACTAAAAACATTGATCACTATGTGATATCATCAATTTCACTAATACATGGTGTGCTGCCCATTTTAAGCATAAATATTGTAGCTGCTGTACAAACCCATATGAACTTTAACATGGATTTGGAATTGTTGACAAATTGCTTGTATATGATTGTTTGGTGCCTAAATTATAGGCCCAGAAGAACGAAGAATCAAAACACATTTGGAAGTAAGATATTTCGATTTTCAGGTTGAGTAAAGTGGAGTTAATGGACCGCGCGTATCACCAGCAGAAGAAATGTTGTAGTAATTCAGCGGCTGAAAGAATTCTCGGAAAAGAAAAATGTAAAATAAATGTTGAGAGTGGGATTTGAACCCACGCCCTTTCGGACCAGAACCTTAATCTGGCGCCTTAGACCAACTCGGCCATCTCAACTTTGCTGTAATGCTTTTAGGTTTTAATTATTTATAGAAAAAATATCACGTATAGATTCTAATTGAATAATTATTTAGACCATCACCTACGATGTACTTTATCATTTACATACTGATTTGACACATTTGCCCCTAATCTAAAGCAATTCCAGGAAAAGAAAGAGTTGTGCTTTTCATTTTCATCAACTAAAATTAAAGTGTAGTAGCAAATTACAAATAGATTGTCATCCAACAGTATTTTTGAGACATTTTGTTGTAGTTGTAGATAGAACTACCCGGAAAGTAGGAACCATTTAAACGTTTGAGTTGTACAATGTTATAGACCTATTCACGGGCCGGGTTTGCACATTAGTTTTTTGAAAAGGCCCGGCCCAAGCCAGTCGAAACCCCGAAGATTTATGAGCCGGGCTTGGTTTTTATATGAATACCCAAGCCCGGCCCGAACCCAGCCCGAAAAATAATTTTATTTATTTATTATATATTTATACATTAAATTTATAATTATTTCAAATTCCTATATTTTATCGTAATAAATTTGTATACTTGATTACAATAAATGTTATTAAATATTAAAAATTTTAAGTAAACAATGCAATTATATAAAAATTTAAACATTTTTTAATCTACTTTATATTTTTTTAACTTAGTTTAATAAAAAAATTTATAACAAAAAAAATATTCATGAGCTTGGACCGAACTTGGAAATGACCTTGTAAACTCGACCCGAACCCTGCCCGAACCCGAAATTCTAAAATATGGGCTTGGGTTAACGTTTTTTGTAAAAAAACCAACCAAACCCGGCCCGACTGACGAACAGACCATTGTGATAGGCAGAGCAGAGGGTATTTTAAAGTTGAAAGATCAACAAGAATACATAGACAAGCAGAAAGATACAATTTAGACTTCAGATAAAAGTAACTCCATTGCATATGATAAAACAAGAATTCGCTGCAATAATCGGATAAAATCTGATTCAGCAACCCATAACGAATGATGATTCCCTCCTTCCAACAATTTCCTGAATCTGTTGAGCTGACAAAATTGATGCCTCTGCAACAAAATTCGCACTTTCCATCTGCTGATGCAACTGAACAACAGCATTGTTTGATTGGTTAACAATGCAATACATATACACACAGGCAGTGAAACAAAACAAAGCTCTAAATATGCATTTCATTTGCACTTGTAAGAATACACTGCCTCTACCTCTTCTAGAATTGCAGATTGGTCATCCAAGTGAAATTCACGCATGTGTTTTAGCATATCCAATTGCTGCCATGAAAATCAATGTTATAAGATATTCAAATTGGTTAATTAAAATCAGGTGCCATTAGATAGCATGTACCTGTTGCTGTAAATTTGATTGGTTTTGCATTTTTTCAGCAAACTCCTCCTGTCCAAGCTCAGCTTCATCACATACCATTTCCTCACTGCCAAGCGTCAGATAGTTCAGAATCAGACGAACTATTCCAAAATCAAAACCCACATTACCAATCACAGATTTCACGACAAGATAAGATTTCACTTGCATCTGCGAACTATGCCTCAGTGACACCATCAAACATAATAGTATCCATTGCCAAAAATATAAGCTCACAACGAAATGTTAAAACTATTCTTAAGGCATAGACGAGTTCTTACTTTGCAATAAATTTATAGAAGCGAATCATCAAATCTCGATCATTCTCATAAACCACATTCACTTTCCCCAAGCATGATATACCAAAACCGGGATCTGCAGCACAAAAGATGTACCTTTCATGATGTTATATAAGAATTTCATTAAATATGAAGAAAGGTGACTAATGAGTCCAGAACCACACAATATAACAAAGAACATGATTTCAACAAACGAAGAAAAACAAATTCATGTTCAGCTTCTTCTCCGAGTTCCAACAACCTCAATTTCCAAAAAGCTAGATGCTTTGCACTTAATGGATCTATCTACAAACAACCACTCAGCCCTGCACACACCAATCAATTAATGTAACACACACTAGCTAGCCTTTAGCCTCATTCCACCTTTTATTCATTCCTCACCCTAATCTTTACTCTATTCTCCGGATCTCTAGACACTGTGGTTACTTGTTCGGCCTTATGAGATCAAATGACTCGTTTTCAAGGAGAGTTTCTCAGTTTACTTTGAAATAAACCCTAATAGCAAGATTAGCTATCGTCAGGGTGAAAAAGGAAAGGTAGAATTATCTACAACTTGGAATGTGTACCCAGATGAAAAGCAACGTAATGGGAGCTAGAAATCCTTGCACAATTCATTAGCTGGGGGTATCCAACTAGCCACAAAGGCACAAAAGTGAGGATTAATATTTACCGACAATTTATACTGTTGTAATGCTAGATGAGAAAAGCAGGTGACTTACCGACACCCATTTCCAAAAATATGCTTTCTTGGATTGCGGTGGTAACAGCAACAGGCTCCTGTGCATAAAATCAAAACGATCTTGAAAAATCGAAAGGGAACTGTGTACGCAATGCTTAAAGCTTAATTTCCACCAACAAGAGAGCTGTTTGCCACTACTATTATGCCTCTATGTAATCATTTGGCTTAATTTATGGGAGGCGTTGATCATGGGAAAATAACATGGGCCAGGACAATCAGAAATGCAAAAAACAACCAAATTAAGGGGCAAGGAAGCACTACCTGTTTATCATCATTCACGGCATCCGCAATCCTTTTCTTCACATCTGACAGAACAATGCATAACAATAAAGTAAAAAATGAAAGAAATAAATTTAGAAAAGATGGGAGTTTAAATTAAGATTTGGGTTGAACTTGTACCAGATTGAGAAGTGAGCTGAGAAAAGCGATCAAAGAGGTAAAGCAACTGTTCTACAGATAACATTCCCGAGCTATGAGGCTCTGCCGTAGAAGCAGCCATTGTTTGAGTTTGAAAATGAGAGAACGGAACTAATTTTGAACTGGAATTGCACCTATTTTGCCTTCTTCGTATAACTCAACCTTTTACTCAAAAAAGTGGATAATATGACGACTAGCCGACAAACAAAGCCCTTACATAACCAAATACCGTAAATACCCGCACCCTTACATAACCAAATACCGTAAATACCCACGTACTTTAATTTAATTTATATCTCAGCCACAAAAATTGAAACTTTAATTCATTTTGCGTACATATCAATTCACAAAAAAAAAATCAAACTAGAAATTACTTCTTTAAAAAACTGACCTAACATTTATAACCAAAATGTCATGAGAGTCTTACAGCATTACAGAAGTAGCAGCCTGAATTGTGAAACTCCTCTTTTTTTATTTCGTTTCATAAAATTTAACAAATGAAAGCCTTGGAAAAAGAAGGTAAAAGCAGCAGGCAAACTCGTATTCTTAGCACTAGAATACAGTAACTATTGTTTATATCTAAAAATCCTCATCAATTTTGAATACATGGGTTTCACCGTTTCCAGTGATACTGGACATAACAGAAGCCTTCTGATACTCCCCAACTCTCTTCTCAAAGAAATTAGTCTTCCCTTGCAGCGATATCAATTCCATCCAATCAAATGGGTTTACCACATTATACATTTTTCCCACCCCAAGCTCACCCAACAACCTATCTGCTACGAATTCAATGTACTGGCTCATGAGTTCACCGTTCATTCCCACCAACGCACACGGCAGCGCGTCGCATACAAACTCCCTCTCGATGTCAACTGCGTCACGCACTATCCCCTTCACACGCCCATCGCTCAGCTTCGTCCTCAACAAGCTGTAGAGCAAGCAGGCGAAATCGCAATGTAATCCTTCATCTCGAGAAATCAATTCGTTGGAGAATGTTAACCCTGGCATCAATCCCCTCTTTTTAAGCCAGAAAATTGCACAGAAGCTGCCGGAGAAGAAAATCCCCTCCACGCAAGCAAAAGCAATTAGCCTCTCGGCGAATGACTCTCCGCCGTCGATCCATTTCAGAGCCCATTGGGCCTTTTTGGCCACACAAGGAACAGTATCCATGGCATGGAACAAACGATTCTTTTCATTGGAATCCTTGATATAAGTCTCCAATAGAAGACTATACATCTCGGAATGAATATTCTCAATCGCGATCTGGAACCCATAGAAAGCCCTTGCTTCCGCAACCTGTACCTCCTTCATGAAGCGCCCCGCGAGATTTTCGAGAACAATTCCATCAGATGCGGCGAAGAAAGCGAGGACATGTTTAATGAAATGTTTCTCATCGGCAGTAAGGGCTTCCCATTGGCGGACGTCTTGAGAGAGATCGACTTCCTCTGCAGTCCAAAAGGAAGCCTCGGCCTTCTTGTACATTTCCCATATCTGTGGGTATTCAATTGGAAACATACAAAATCGATCGGGGTTTGGGGCGAGGAGTGGCTCTTCTTGGAAAGCAGGCATATTTGAGGGAAGTGAAAAATGGGGCAATTTTTTTGCTCACGGGGTTTGAAAAGGCAGAATTGGGGATTAGAGAAGCGTGTTTTCACTGATATGAAATTGAGGAGTAGATTATGTTTAAATTTATAGTCGAAATTGAATTTTGGAGAAGATGAAGATGTTATGTAGCGGGGGATTTGAAATTTTTTGTAAAAAGAAACTTGCGGGAGACTGAGCTTGAACAAGGGTAGAGTAGGGATTTCGAAGGTTGATCATCTGGGTCAAATGACAAATAGAGGATTGGATAGGTGATCATTTGGGTCAAATGACAAATAGAGGGTTGGATAGGTGAGAGGCTAAAGAGGGAAGTTTAGAGGGTAGTATGGGAAATGCATAACAAAAGCGCGAAGCTTGACAGGGAAGCCTTTGTTTCTGTGATAAATTGTAGGGTTTGGCGGGACTTTAATTTGCGCGCTGTATTTGGAATTTTGAGTCAGAAAAACAGAACGCAGTATATCATGATTGCTTCTATTTTTAAACGTTGTATACCTTTAAAAAGTAAAATATAAATATCTAACATTTTTCAACTGGATGCTTATGTTATTTCGAATTTTAAAATGGAATTTATGATTTTACACTATTAATAAAATAAGGATGGGCAATTTTGAAAAAATAATTACTTCATCTTCTTCCTTCTACCAATCTTAAAATTAAAATAAACACTCCTTTCTATTGCTCCTTATATCTCCATTTTCATGGCTCTCCTCTCTAATGCTCCTTATTTCTCCATTTTTATGGCTCTCCTTTCTACTGCTCCTTAAGCCACGTTGGATCACCCTCTCTTGTTTTGTTTTCCCAGATTAACCCGCTCGTTGGGGTTTTCTTCGCTAGAAAACTGATTTTCAACCTCAATTTATTGACGGCTGGGGGGCTAACGGAGATGGGGAACCCGATGGTGAGATTAATCGAGAAACGATTGGAGTTGTTGGAACAGAAGGTGTTCTGGTTGGGTTTGTTATCGACGTTAGATATGCAAGCTATGGGTTCGAAATTGACGGCAAGCTGTTCACCGGCGACGAGACGGTCAGAGAAGAATGAGCAAAGACAACGGAGAGGTATAGATTGACGAAGGTGACCCGATTTGTGCGGAAGTTGTTGTTAGAATTAATTAAATTAATTAAGTGGAACAGAAGGTGTTGTGGCTAGGTTTGTTGTCGACGTTGGATCTGCAAGCTTTAGGTTCGGAATTGACGGCAAGCTATTCACCGGTGGCGAGAGCAGAGACAACGATGAGGCAAGTGGTGACCCGATTTGTGCAAAAGTTCCCTTTTCCCCTCCAAATTCATTGTCGCAGGATTTGTTGGTCGCCTTCTGCATCTTCGTCGGAGGCAGCTGCTATTGTCAAAGAATTGCAAAAAGAAACTACTTCTGCATCTTCACTGGAGGCGGCTGCTACTGTGACTACGATATTATTCAGAGTTTGCGCAGATCATCCTAACCCATGTCTTCGCCATTAAATCAAATCAAAGCAAATAAAGTGACATCAAAAGAGAATCAAAGTAAATATGGAGAAGAGGAATGGAAAATTGAGAAATTATTGATAAATTGTAAGAGAATTATTGTTTCAAACTTTAAAATGGTGGAGAATAGCTAAGGAATAACATGAGAAATGGCGGGCTCGTCGAAATAGTGAAGGGTAGATAGGTTGACGAAGTGAAAAATGTGACTTTTCCATTTTAACCTTTGTCACGTCAGCGATTTTAAAATCCTTTATTTGCTAGCGATGAGAAACCTCATATCTCTTTTTGAGACCTGAAATATCATAAGTCCTCTTTTAAAAACGGTTCAAATCATATAGTACTTTTTCGAAGTTTATCCTTTTAAATATGATGTTATTTTGTCAAAATTGTTGATCATGTGATTTGAACTTAAAACTTCGTATTTTTTTGAATTTTTCAAGAGTTGTGTCACTAGGCCAAACCCTACTAGCTATCACGTGATGATTTAGGTAACTATTGTTTCAAAGTTCACGCAGTGTACAACTGGTCAATAAACCCTATTAGGTACACTATTAGCTATCACGTGTTGATTTAGGTAACTATTGTTTCAAAGTTCACGCAGTGTACAACTGGTCAATAAACCTTCCAGTTAAACCAACTTCCCGCATTGAATATAGGTATTCATTTTTTAAAAAAGTTGACGTAGCGTGCACCTGCAAAAGTCCAAAATTTTATGAATTATACCTAAACCTAGCAAGAGTCTGGCTTGATAAATGTTTTTTGCATATATTATATTTTCTAATTTCTTAAATTTTCATATTTTAATCTGTTGGATTCTAAACTTAATTATAATAATTTATAATATATATAAAAGTATTAAACTAGAAAATTGAAAATATACTTATGATTTATACATGATTGTAAAACTTTTTTTCATTATATATAGTTTGTTCATACAAAATTAAAATAAAAAAATTAGAATAGGTCGTGAACTATACTTGGAAATGACCTTGCAAATTCGGTTAAAACCCGAAATTTTAAAATGTGGGTAGAGTTAGGCTTGGGTTAACGTTTTAAATAAAAAATCTGATCAAGCCGGGATTGAACTCGTCACAGCCCGCCTAATGAACTAAATGATAATCTATTGCTAGTTGTTTTCTCCGAAAAATATATTAACAATGGCATATATAATGCACCAAGTATTTTTTCGAAGAGCTTGATGAAACTGCTACGAGCCAAAACTGGATTGCTTTCCAAGCCCTATTGTTATAGAAAAAATAGTGATATAAGCCTCAACTTTTGGAACTCGAAATGTGCCTAAAAATGTACAAGTCAAATAAAACCATCAAGTGTTAGATCAAATTTGGATCAACTGTTAGAAATAAGTGTGTCAAAAATTTATAAGCCAAATAACACCACAAGTATTAAAAAGAGTAAAGAAATCACGTGAACGTAAATCAAGTGTTAGATCAAGTTTGGATTAACCGTTGGAAACATGAGCGTATCAAATGGGTGTGCTCGAGTACAACTAAATCTATTCATGGATCAGGGTACTCGCCCAGCCCAATCCGAATCCGTTTTTATAGACCTGGTTTGGACACACATTTTTTTAAATCACCCGGCCTGAGCTTAACCCTAGACCGAAGTTTTAAAATATGAGTCGGGTTGTGCTTGGATTGATGTTTGTGCATGCAAAATCCGATAAAACCCGGCTCGAAACCGGACCAACCCGCCCGACAAACAGGTCTAAGTATTTGACATCCCATTATATAAAACGTTAAAGTGGTGAGTTTTAACTTTCAAAGTCCACTAAGAAAAGTTCACTTTTGTTTTGCTTTACACTTTGTTCTATATGGACAATCTTCACGATTTTGTTACTCTAATGAAATAGTAGAAAAATATTCCCTCACCTTCAAATCTGGTCGTTTAATTTATTACCTCTCCACAAATTAGCAAATCCCACGGCAATTCATTCTGTTAAATGATAATTAAAATTTCCCATCGTTTCTTTCCATAAGAAGGATGAATAAATTAATTATGTTGTAATCAGCGGAGATATCATCTGATTTCCTATATAACAATGTCCAAATCCCTTCTCTTTAAAACAAAACCCCATTGTGAAAGTTTGCAACAATACTACTGCTAAGGTAAATTTTTCCCTCTTTACACTTGTTTAATTTTCATATTACCAATTCAATCACTCAACCTTCTAAGTTTGTAACCTAACCTGTTAATTAATTGATTTTGCAGATGGGTCGTAACAGTATAAAATTGGAATTGATAGAGAAAGAGAGCACTCGACTTCTTACTTATCAGAAGCGAAAGAAAAGCTTGTTGAAGAAAATTTCAGAGTTTTCAATTCTTTGTGGTGTCGATGCTTTCTTAATTATTTTTGGGCCAAAACTCAAAGATCAACAACTCAAATTAGATGTTGTCTTTCCATCAAATCCTGATGAAGCTAGAAAAGTTGTAGACAGGTACAAGAAATCTGATGTAGCGAAACGCACATATACTGTTTGTGATTATTACTCAGAGAAAATTAAGAAGCTTGAATTGGATATTTCAAAGTTGCGGAAGAAAGTTTGCGTGAATAAGTATCCTACGTGGAATCAATATTTAGACAGTTTTTCAGAAGGTGAATTAAGGTTGCTTGCTGCTCGACTGGATTCCAAAATCGATGCAGCCGATAAAAAGATTAATCTATTGAAGCAAAACCAGAATAGTGTGATGCTGTTACATGTGCCTGAAAGTACTATACCTGTCGGTTTTGAAAAAGGAGAGAGTTCAAGTTTGAATTTGGATTATTATTCAAGTGGCATGCAGGCTTTTTCTGGTTCAAGTTGGAAGATATCGGGTGGGAGTTTGATTGAAAAGAAGCCGATGGAGGTGGAAAACATAAACAGTTTGGGAACTTGGCAAAATCAGTATTTTGAGAATAGTAATTTGTCCCGGAATTTGGATAGTGTAAGGATGATTAATTTTCCTCACGATTATTCTGTTGGTTCCGACTGGGATCTTATATGGCCTCGGATGGTGTTTCCTGTGTCAAGCTTGCCTTGCCAGGTCAGACCTCCTCAATGACACATTCAGGATTCCGAAATTTGACTGACTTCGGTTTATCTTATTATAAATGTCTTACCATGTTATTTTATATGATTGTGTGAAATAAATGTGACTTCTTTACTCTAATAACTCAGTCAGTCCTCAAATATATGTTTGTTTTATGAAGTGGTAATTAGGGTTGTTTTGTTATAGTAGTTGTTTACACTGTAGGAAAATCCAATTATCTTCAGTGCCAATCTCCAAAGCAAGTTAAAAATTAATGCTTCCATCTCCATAATTATACCATTAGTATACAACTATTAAACAAATACCAGCTCCTTCAACTGTGCAAGCCATGCCAAGCCAATTATTAACATTCCTTCACAGTAACAACCCCTACTAAATTATTCATCCGTTCAGACAGCAAAGTTTTCCTAGGTCACAGATCAACTAATGACTACAACTCCAATGAAACTTACGAATGCACCTTTCACTCATCGAGGAGTAGGAGGAGGTGGAGGCATTTGGGATTTTGCGAATCCAACCCAAGCAACGACTCCAACAGCTAGAATCACCCATCCAAATATGTCGTATTTGAGATCATTACTCTTCTTCTTTTTTGAACTCTGGAAATGAACATACCAGTAGAGAAATGAAACTCGTTTTCAATGACATCAACATGCAATAACAGCAAATTACAAGAATCAGCATGTTTCTCATCACACATTAAAAGAATAATCCAGAAAGCACCTCATTTCTCGCGCCTTGTTACTTGTTGCTGTCACAAGTTCATTGACCTAAGAATGGCTGAATTTTTTATTTAGAGCAACTATGAAGTGATGTTAGAATTTGATTACAAAATCCGAGTTGTTATTGTTATTTAATTAGATTGTTTAAAAAATATATTAGAGTTTGAATTTGAAATGATATTTTATCATGTTGTTATCTTGTAAGCCTGTAAAAAGGCAATAAAATGTGCCCATTGAACTCATGAAATTGCAAGTTTTGAGTTCGAGTTCTTAAAAGCCAACAAGTGGGTAAGGCCTGATACAGGTAAAATGTTCGCCAAAGCCAAAACTAATATCCCAGCAGGTGTATTGTGGCTACTACCCACTTTGAAATAAAAAAGTCCCAACCCCTTGATTTATTGCATATACATAATCTCAAATATTTATAACCAGCAATCAACATTTTTGGAATATAATAGGAACAACATACAAGTTCGGAAAATGACTAAAACGTATATTGTGCGCCAATATGGATGAGAAAAATAAAAGAAATGCATGGTATTTATGACGAATTGCGGAGTACATGGTATGAACTGGCAACTGAAGCACATTATCCAATAACCAATCTTTTGTAATGAAAATGGTCTTGAAAGACAAATGTAAAAAAGTTACCTTGGAAGTTGCAGAAGTAGAAGGTCCAGAAGCAGCAGGTGCAGCACCCATCCCCCCCTGTTGAGATGCTCTATGAATCTCCATGTGTAGTTCTGGGGCCTATCCGTATGAAAGTGCGATCAACAGAAGAAAACACACAAACAAACCTGAAACCATAGTAGTCAAAGGTGCGACTAGGCTCTCGGGCGAGCCCTTGCACCTTTAGGGGTTTTAGGCTAAATTTTGCGCCAAGGCATGGCCTTGCGCCTTGAGTGCGCCACAGCGCCTTGACTACTATGCCTGAAACTCCTCACTTCTACCTAACAGAGGAGACTAGAGACAATTAAACAAACATAATATATACTGATAACAATATATTTCTCAACTTGCCTTGTGGTAATTGGCCCATTTAAGCTGTTTCTGACCAAATGAACAATGATTTGTTCGTACTAAACAGCTCAACGCATTAAGATTAAAGTCAGTTCACAGTTGCTTATCTTGCTAATGTAAATTAGTTAAGTAACCATAGCAACTCTAGTCATGACAAACTATATTAAGGCCTCTCAAGTCTCAAAAAGCAACAGAAAACACAGAACAACATATAGTAAAGCTGCATGCGTAACAAAACAAAAATAATGAGAGTCGAGTACCTTTGCAGAAACTTCTAGAGACTTGCGGAAAAGTTCATTCTCTGGTTCCTACAGGAAAGTGGAATTCACCCCATCACTCACTCAACGGCATAAATTAAAACTATGAATGAACACCATTTGTTTAGCATATACATTGAGATTGAGCAGAAAATACCTCATCAACAGCCTGCTGAAAGCATGCAGTTGCTTTAACAAAAGAGTCCTTGGCTTCATCCTGATCAGGGGTTAAAAATGCATACGAAGTGTGAGCATTTCCCAGGCACCAAAGAGTATCACACCTCTTTGGATCAACCAACAGTGCTTCCTCCAGCTTTGATATCCCATCTGTCAAACCAACCAGTCAGCGCATTAAACACTACATAAACATTCCCCCCTAACCAAAATCCAACAATCTGAGCCCATACGTGCAAATTCTGTACAAATTGAGCAAAATCAGCAAGCAAAAGTGCAAATGATTAGAAACCGCACCTAAAACCATCCTTTTGGAATCCGGAACATTCTGAAATTGAGCCAATTCCAACAAAGCTCCTCCCCACTTGGTCAAATTCTGTGAAAAAAAATACACAATAAGACAGGCGAAAATCGCAATAGAATAAATGTAACAACTCAGTTAATGCAATCCCCAGAAGAAAATTCCGCTACACCAATTCAAAAGTCCCACCTCTATCCCTCGATATCTCAGGAAGCAACCAAACAATGAAAGAAAATCTGAAAAATGAATTCGTAAATCCAATAGCAATGTACAAACCTCGGCATCAAGAGGATTCTCATTGTAGGCATCGTCGCATTTTTTGCGAGTGTGCTCAAAGAAGAGGATCCTATCAAAATCATTCTGCAAATCCATAGTCTAAGGTATTTAGGGTTTATTAGCTATGGGGAAAGAGTGATAGAGCGAAAAGGATGATAACAACACAGTTGAGGCTCTCGACGGCCCGACAATAAACTTGACTGGTTTTACTAGCTTCTTCTTCACCCTTTTTATGTTTCTGACGCGCGGCTATTACCCGTGCCGGCCACTGCCTTTGTGACGTGTCGGGTTTAGGTTTCAGATTATTGTCCCACTTAATTCGTGGACACGTCGGCCCTTCCGCCGGATAAAAAAATAAACAAAGGTGTCAAAATGACTCCACTTAACTCAGTTTTTACCAAAACTTTCGTAATTACTAATTAGACATATTATTAAATTTTTAGGAGTATCATTTTACATAAATTTAAGAGATTCGTATATAAGGTCACGAAACAGTGGATATAGACTGCATATCTCATTAGAAAATTATTGGACAGCTAACTAATTCTGTATTTAATCTATAAAACTGATTGAGTGCATTATTGGCCATATGATGTTTCTCAAATAACTGAATTTGGTAGCCACATGGTTTTATTGGTTAAATATAGGTCGTATTTCGTAGAATTATTTTCAATAAAAAGAATTCAATTTATTTTATAAAGTTCATGAATATTAGATGTAAAGAATTAACATTTTTCATTAAAAAAAGTTAAACATAATTTTATTACTATTTAATTAAAAATGTTAGTTGTAATATTTACATATCACTGATAATTTTTTATCATTAACTATTTTATCTTTTTAATCTATGAATTAACGGTAATAACTGAACCCTTTTAAAATATAGCGGCGAAATGGAAATTAAAAAATAAAACTAATAATAACAAATTTATTTATAAAAGATGTGGCAAAATGGAAAATAATGGCAATATGCAAGTGGCATTATTGGTACACCAATATATAAATACGAAGAAGTATCTATATTCATTCTCACTTTCACAGAATGTGTCGTGTCCTACGGGTTTCACAGTAGAGCTAGTACAAAGGGTATCCCTTTCTATCTCTCTTTTCCTTATTTGGATCCCCAAATCTAGGGTTTTTTATTTCAGGTAATTTTGCTGAAATTTTCTCGTTTTCTTAGGCTCTGATAATTATTTTTTATTCGTTCATTTAGGTAGGCTGTGCAATGCTTATCGACAAGATATTCCAATTTTCCTTTTTTTTTTTATAAAAATTTATTTGAAAATTAAATGATGCTTACTTCTTTTATGTTGATGTTTGATAACTGATCCAGCTTTAACCGTGTAATGGTTGATTTGGAACAATGTTGCTCACTTTTCTCAATCTCTGATTCTGTTTTAATCGCTGTATTTTGCGTTTGACCTTGAATTTGTACAATATGTTTGAGTTTATCTGCGTGCTGGACTTCCGATAGCTAGTTGAGTAGTGGTCAATTATTAACTTTAATCATCAATTGATGCATGCTGGTACTTATATTTCTAGAATATGCGGAATTTGTCACGTTGATGATTTTTGTTTTGTGTTCATGATTTTCCCTTTTTACGTGCTTTATGGGATAGCCAAGCTGAGTGGAGTTAATAGATACACATTTTTTCCTGCTCTGCAAGCCTGCCCTCTGCTCATCAGTTGCCGTTTGAATGGTTGTTTTGGTCATGCTGGGCCAGTTATATCCTTGATAAGATTTGGTGGGTGAAATTGGAAGCTAGAATTGATATGTGAATATTTGATCTAGTAATCCTATCAATTCTCTTATCTTTACTGGGATCATCCTTTGCTTAGCACATGGCCTTTGTCTAGACTGTATCTTGAAGATTGATTGGTTTATATTTTATTATTACTTGTAAAATATGGGAAACTTTCCAGGTTTATAAACTTTCCGTGGAATAGGAGAAAAACGAATGAAAAAAGGTTAAAAATTGTTAAAGTATTTGGAATAGCTATTCCTAGCTATTATACACGTGGAATAGTTATTCCTCCTCGAATAGCTATTCCATGAGATTTATAATAGATAGGAAAAGCTATTTCAAATACTTTTACAATTTTTAATCTTTTTTCATTCGTTTTTCTCCTCTTCCACGGAATAGCCGTTCTGTCAACCAAACGAGCCCATAAGTTTTTATTGGTGTTTTTGCTGATAGTTTGGTTTAACTGATTTTTTCAAGCCTATCTTTTTGTGATTTTGAAATTAAATTCTTAGCAACTTCTTCAAACTTGTCTTTCTTGTTCCCCTTCCAGACTTTCTTTTTACAATATCATACCATGTGCAGGATTTATAAGATGGAGAGCTTGCATAGCTTTTGGCAACTAGGTGATGAGCTCCGCGGTCAATCAAAAGTCTCAGAGGATCACAAGTGGACAATGGCTGCCTCCAAATTGGCTGATCAGACAAGGGCCAAGGGTGAACGGATGAATAACCTTGATCTTTCCAAGGGTCTGGCAGACATAAGGCCAAGGGAGGATAATAAATTTGAAAACCTTAACTTTAATATGTTGAATTTGGAATTTAAGGTGACAGAAAATGCAAGCAAAGCTTCTTTCATGAACAGTGTGTTCAATATGAATGCAGTTTACCAGAGAAACAGCATAGACAATATTGGTAAACTTACTGGTATTAAGTATGGTGGAAACAATCAGAGCAGCAAAGAGCCCTATTTTAATAGCAGTGGCAACAACAACAACAATGAGAACAACAATGCAAACAATGCAGTTGATAAAAGGTTCAAGACACTACCTGCTACTGAAACACTTCCACGGAATGAGGTCCTTGGAGGATACATCTTTGTCTGTAACAATGACACTATGCAGGAAGACTTGAAGAGACAGCTATTTGGTAAAATCTTTATTGCTTTCACTTTTCTTTGTCCCCCTACTTCTGAAATTCACTCATGGTTTGATGAGTCACATGGTTTTGCTTTGAGACTATTTGAATTTTATTATTTTGCATTGATTATCTGAGTACTAAGACTTCTGAATTTTCCCAGAATTTAATCTCTATATGATACTTCTAGTTCACATTATAGATATAAATGAATTATGCCGTTTTGTTTTTGTAATAAACAATGTTGAATAAATGGTACTTATGTTTAGATTGTATAATCATTTTATAGGTTTGCCACCAAGATATAGGGATTCTGTTCGGGCTATAACTCCAGGCTTGCCACTCTTTCTCTACAATTACACTACCCATCAGTTGCATGGTATATTTGAGGTTGGTTTCAATCTGCTTTTGTAACTGCTTGTTACTTTTTGTCCATGATGCCTTGAGTTCTATATGTGAGCTAACTTTCTTTGATTGATAAATTACTTGTTTATCTAAATTCAAATGCATCTTGGTGTGATACCATCTCTGAAAATAGCATTACATGAAGGATATTCTGTACAAGAATTTCCAATTTCCCTTGAAGTTTAACGTGATATTCAACATGTCTAAATCTTAAACCTAGTTTTTATTGTTTTGATCAAATTTCGTGTCTTTTTACAGGCGTCCAGTTTTGGGGGTTCTAACATTGACCCAACTGCTTGGGAAGACAAAAAGTGTAAAGGCGAGTCAAGATTCCCTGCTCAGGTAAAAATGGGTTTGATGGTTGTGGAGGTTCTAGTCATCTGAAATGAAATGATGTGCTTATTTTAAAATTGGCCTAATGCATAAAAAATAGGTGCGCATCCGTATTAGAAAAGTGTGCGAGGCATTGGAAGAGGATGCATTTAGGCCAGTGTTGCATCACTATGATGGTCCCAAATTTCGTCTTGAACTCTCAGTTCCTGAGGTACACTCTTCCTTTCTAGTTATCCGTAAATTTCCTTTCCTCATCGCCTATTTGAATATATAATGTTTTTGTGTAAATCATATATATAGTTTGGCTGAACTTTTTAAGGTTTTATCGTTGTTTTGCAGACCCTGGATCTGCTAGATCTTTGTGAACAAGCAGGCTCTGCAGCGTGATCAGAAAATTGCTGGGTGCATGTTAGTTACCTGCTTTCACAGATTTTCCATAGAGCGTAAGCTTGGGAATAAAAGTCTGATGGGTGAAAATCATCTCAGAAGTAGGATTAGCATGCGATCCAGCTAAATAAAATACATTTGTGTCCTGTATTTGTTTAGTCGTGATACGATTATTATGATGTAATGTAGTCAAGGCGCTCTCAAGATGCAAGGCTGCGCCTTGGGGTGCTAAAGGCGCAAAATTTAGCCTAAACCCCTTTAAAGCGCAAGGCCACGCCCTAGAGCATAGTCGCGCCTTTGACTACTATGGATTTAATACAGTTTTATCTTGTTAGATGCAAGAGAAAATCGTATCCTGTGTCAAGTCCTCGAAAGAGGGAAGGCCTTTAATGAGTTTTTTTCAGTGTGAATTGAGAGTGCATTACTTGTGAGTTAAATTGAGCATCTATATTGCTATGTTAAGCAAAATCTAAAATGCTACAAGTTTTAGGATTACTTTTCAGTTTATTAATTTTGGAAAGAAACATTCTAACTACACTCATTAGCTAATTCTGGTAACAAGGCTTTGAAGATAATTATAAAGGGAACCATCTCAGCCACAACTTATACATTTAAAACATACAAACTTGTCTATTAAGTCTCAAGGCTCAGCTTAGTGGGTGCTTAACAAGAAAACAAGTGACAAATTGTAAAAATAAAGTCTTGTAACAATCGACCGCATTCTAGATATTACAATTGACAGAAGCAAACTCATGGAAATTGGTCTCTAAGGCGATTTTTCAACCCTTTGCCTTGCCTACATGCACAGGAATACAGTTATTGGCAATCTTCAACAGTGACTTTGGGTAGTGATTCCATCCCCCATGTTTCTGAGGGTTTTGCAGCATGTACAACAATCAGGAGCTGTGCTTCAAACAGCAGCTTGAACAAGAAAAGAGCGTATTCTTTGCAACAGCTCAGCCTTTATAGAATCTGGAATGGATGCTACACAAAGAAAAACAAAGGAGTACTTAATCTCAAACAAAAAGAGAGAAAAATCAATACAAATAAAAAATATGGCATTTGTATAAGTTGAAAGACAAAACAAGTAAAATTCTATATAAGAGGATCAAGTATTTGATGCTTTTACTATACGTGCCACTGATGAATTTCAGTTTCCAATCAAACCAATTACATAGCCGATGTAGTATATTGACGACAAAGCTATGCTAAACACAATTAGATAAGAAAAACAATGAATTCCTACCTCTGCCCTTTGGGGTAATTACATGAACAAGGTCGTCCACAGTGACATTGTTCCTCCCTTTCTTCTTTACAAATGCCCTGCAATGCCAAGAGAGATATGATTGTTAAAAACATATGCAAAAAGTCAAAACATATTTTACATAAACAAATGAATGAAAAGGTCTTCGATATAATCATATCATTGGAAATTTCCAAATCAGAGGTTGCTAACAATAATCTAGAGCAACCGCTTAAATATATCTAACCCACCTTCCTAGCCACAAAAAAAGAATCTAACTCCATGATCTTTCTTCCAAACTGCCGCTCCTAACAAATGAAAGAACTACGTAAAACAACATTAATTTCTACATCTAGCATGGCACTAAGGACTTATCCTCCATGTCATCTGATTCAAAACATGCATGCAAAAACGATCATAGAACTCAATGGGGGATATAAGGAAACCAAACTACACCAACCAAATTAAGTACAATATAGACTATCAGCATGTTGGTACTCTTTGCACAATCTGCTCCTTACAATCCTTTTCAGGAATGATCATTTAAGTGTGGTAGTATAATAGCATTGAACATGCATCTACTTTATTCACAAAGGCCTAACTAGTAGATAGAAATACATCAAGTATACTAAAAATGGCTGAAACATGAATATACTGCGGCGCATAAGTAATTTTCAAATTTTAACAATTAGAAGGAAAAAACTACATCAAAATCATTCCTTTTGCTAATAGCTACTAAAAATAGCAACTCGTGACAATGATCCTCAAGTTTGGACCTTCTACATGTTATTTCCCAAAGTCTACTACCTCAAGCCTCATAATTTCCATGTAACATGAAGGAGGGCAAGAGAAGGAAAATTCTGAACCTATAGTTATCGCAGACTAAAATCTTTGCTTCATTATTACGCAGATTTAACCAAAGCATCTAAACGAATAATATAACCACCAAAAGTAGCCGCAAAAGAACCTGCAAAGATCTTTCATCTCGTCTTTCCATCCACATTCTATGAGCCTCTCCCTCAAAAGCTCCATTAATCGCTCCTTCTCTCCACTTTCAATTAACTGGAACGGCCATTTTACATAACAATTAAATTAAACCCTCGACTATAAACGATGAAAAATCAAACAAACCTGAAAATGAAATACGACTTAGATTCACAAAGAGAAACCCAACCTTAATGTTGATAATTTCCTGAAGCGTAGGCTCTTTCTCTGGATCCTCCGTTACATCCGGTGTTGGGGGTCGGTTCACTGAATTTCTCCTTAAAATTAAAAAATAAAAAACAAGTTAAAGATCTTTGATTTTAAAGTTAGTTTATAGCAATAAATTAATTTCGGGGATTTTGAAATTGCTACTAACATTTGACGATAGCTTTTGCAAGCAGCGAACAAACCGAAAATGCATCAACATATTCGGCAATCTAATACGAGCGTCTTTTATAATGGCAGAACCCGGTGTACGACGTCGCGTAGGTTATGATTTCACGACTGCTTAAAAACGACGTAGTATGGCATTTTAATAGAATCCAAGCGAAAATCGCGTAATTAGATTCCACGTCAGCTCCGGCGCAGTCAACGGAAAACGAAATGGCGCCAATGGTTAACCATGAGTACGGCAGTGGACAAGAAATTACCGACGCTTCAAAAAGACAAAATATCTTGTGTAATTGGCTAATTGCCAGTTTTCCTGTTGATAAATGCTTAATCACACCATTCTTGTTTTCTTTTTCAATTCGAACGATAATCGTTAACTTGTACGCTTACTTTTTCTTCCCTCTCTGCTTCTATCCTATGGCCTCCGTGCCTCTCTCCTCCCTGTGCCTTCATCAAAGAGATCCTTCTTCTCTCAGTTTCAGCTTTGGTGTTTCTAGTTCCCTTGGATTTAGCTTATTAAAGAAGAATAGAGGAGTCAGGGTTTCTGTTTCTGCTTGCAGAGCAGCTTCTGTTGTGTTTCGTGATCTTGATGCTGATGATTTCAGGCATCCTCTTGATAAACAGGTGAGAATTGATAGCTTAACTTATTTTCGATTACGATGAAGCTTCATTTTGTTCATAGAAATTATAATCAGATAAACGATACTGAAAACATTTCAATCTAGTTGCCGTAATCTATTTCCCAAGATTCTGGTTAGCATGTGCGTGGAACACTGTACTTCCTTTGCTCGCAAATTACAGTTTGTTTCTCGATTATCCACTTTTCGAATTTGACGAGGATTTGTCCATTGTTTTGCCAGAACACGCTACTGCTGAGGGCGATTCCTGGGTTAAATGAGATTGGGAAGGCTCTTTTAGGTATGTCGTTGCTTACTCTGATGCCTTTAGCAGTATCTTCTTTAATTGTTTTTCTGTGGACTTCTTTGTGTATTTCTAATTTGGGCGGAAGGAGAGTTCTTTTACCTGTCACTGATGTCGAATTTCCTGTGTATAACAATTACCCTTCAATTGTTTGCAGGAACTATGACAGAGCAAATCATGCTACTTGAGAATATTGGGACTTCAGTTCTTGTTTCTAACAATCAGGTTTGCTAATTTCTCAAGAGTATGGTGCCTACTTATGTGCATCAATTTCCTCTCCTTATTATGTGATTACCTTGCAAAATTAATGCTCATATGGGCTTATATGTAGTCTCGCGAGGGGGAAAATATAACAATAATGTTTCTCAGAGCAATTCAGATGTCTTTTTTATTAGCACTTTGATGATATGAATTGGATTATAACTTAATGGCTTCAAATAGAATTTCATTATTCTTTTCTACAATGGTGAAAGATGAAGAGGTAATTTGGCCATATTTTGTAAATATTTTGTTCAAAATCGAGTACTTTACCTGTTCTACTATATCAATTCATGTTTTTTTGTGACTGTATTGGTATAATGCATGCTCTTCTTCTGATTATACAAATTTACCTTGTAGGAAACTTTATCCTTAACATTTTAGTTGATACAGTGGTATTGTATTTCTTCTAACAGCTTCCTGAACTTCATCAACTGATGACCGAGGCTGCAGCTATATTAAACCTTGATGCTCCTGATCTATATGTGCGCCAAAGTCCTGTGCCGAATGCATATACCTTAGCAATAAGTGGAAAAAAGCCATTTGTTGTTGTGCATACTAGTCTGGTGGAGCTCCTGACACGAAAAGAATTGCAGGTATGGACTTGTTTAGAACACTTGCTTGTTTTACTGTTCAAGGACCACTCTCCTTGGTTTCTCCTCATTATCAAATAGCAATAACATGTTAATATATTCTAACCCACCGTTTTTGCATAGATAAATGTAGCCTGTTGGTCTTATCTAGAACTGCTTCTGTCTACTACTACTACCACTCTTTGTGGTGTCTCTATCTTCTTAATGAAGCCTTTTGACTTGTAACAGGCTGTTCTGGCTCATGAGTTGGGACATCTGAAATGCGACCATGGTGTATGGCTCACATTTGCTAATATTCTCACAGTTGGAGCTTATACTGTACCAGGTAGTTATTCGATGTTTTTATTTTTGTTGTGGTTACTCTTCCATGTTGCAAGTTGACTTCTTGTTTGAATAAGAATGATACGGTGCATGTAAAGAATAATGTGCAATGAGCTTAAAACTGACTACTTTGATATTGTCAATCCTACATCTGGAGAAGTGTTAAAAATCTGTCATTTATCATGAACTTTCCAAAATAAGTTAAAGACGAAAATAGAGTTTGTTCGTGTTCTAACTGAAAAATGTGGCAGTGTCAGCTTATAAATTCAATTAAGCTTTTCCACGAGAACGATGTTAAAATAAGGTTTTGATTGATAGATTTGATGCTTTGTGCTTGCATACTGATGCAGTGATCTCTAATTGGAATTACTATAGAAGCAGGTTGTATGTTAATATGATGTGGCTATATATTCTGTTTGTCATAGGAAATAGTACTAGTGTTGTGTCTGTTAATGTTCTTTTAGTTTTTTTTAAATGATATCTGTTAGAGAATCAGTAGAGTAATTAGGGGAATTATCAGGGGAATGATTAGTGGGAGCAGTTAATAGTATATTAATTTGTTATCTAATTCGTATTATCCTCTGTATATAAATATTTGTAATCCCTCATTCAATATCAATACAATACATTCAAAATGTAGTCTTTTAGTTTATTACATGGTATCAGCGTCTAGAGATTTCTGGGTTTCTTTCGGGTCAATTTGTTGTCGCACTCTGTTTCCGCTCAATTTTCCGGTGATTCCCGCTGCCTTTGAGAGCAGTTGTCTCACTGACTATTCTATCTCACCGCCTTTATATTCCTGTCTCTTTCCTGGTTGGAGTTCCTTTTGTTGAAGCCTTGTGTACTCCTATCTTCCCTTATCTTCTTCCATTTTAAATTGACATGACTCTTGTTCATGTTTTCTCCCTCCTTCTGAAATTCTCATTGGTTTCACTGTTGATCTCGTGTAAAAACAGTGGTGTTTGGAATAGAGCATTGTGTGCTCTCTTTTGGCATTTCTTCAATCTTTTGGTGACTACATCTGGTTACTTTTGTGATTTGGTTCATTGGGGTAGAGCTTACAGAATTTGGATACTACATAGATCACATCTATCTGCAGTGGTTTTGGCAAATGTTGGAATGTGATTTCCTTTTGAATTGCCGTTTGGTCTGCCAAGAAGTGCAGCGTTTGGGGTTCTGCAGTAGATAGTAGATAGGTGGTTCGTCGTATTGACTTCTTAAAGCATCACCTCATTCTCGTTTCTCGATTTATCTATTTCCTGTTATTGCTAATGAATTATTGTATTTTGTTAGTTTCAAGCTTGAGCATGTATGCTCTAGCTTGAGGGGGAGTGTTAGAGAATCAGTAGAGTAATTAGGGGAAAAATCAGGGGAATGATTAGTGGGAGCAGTTAATGGTATATTAATTTGTTACCTAATTCGTATTATCCTCTGTGTGTAAATATGTGTAATCCCTCATTCAATATCAATACAATACATTCAAAATGTAGTCTTTTAGTTTATTACAATATCTATTGTTTGCAGGACTCGGAAGTTTAATTGCTCAGAGCCTCGAAGAACAACTATTTCGGTGGCTCCGAGCAGCAGAGCTGACTTGTGATCGTGCAGCCCTCCTTGTTTCCCAAGACTCTAAAGTATGCCAAACTAAAAAATTACAGTGTATAGTTTTTTTTAAATATATTGTTTCATTTGCGTGATTGTCTGATGATTTTAATGCTCCAACAAGAGGTGGTCATTTCCGTTTTGATGAAATTAGCTGGGGGAAGCCCATCACTTGCTGATCAGCTTAACGTGGATGCATTTTTGGAACAAGCTCGCTCTTATGAAAAAGCTTCTTCCAGTCCAGTTGGCTGGTACATAAGGTGAGGAACATAATTAGTAACATAAATGATGAGCTTGCTATTTTCCCTTATGTTTATCTAATTTATGGAGCTGTTCAGAAATGCTCAAACAAGGCAACTTTCACATCCTTTGCCAGTTCTGCGTGCTCGTGAAATTGATGAATGGTCAAGGAGTAAAGAATACACAACACTTCTGAAACGAGCTAAAGAGATGAACGTTGCACAATTGTAGCCATGAAGATGGTCTAGGCAAATTGAGTGTGCCATTACATATTGATCTCACGTCGTAAATTCTTGACCTTATTCATCGCATATAATTTATAATTGCATTCACATTATCTTATTGAAATCTGGTTTTACTGCATTTTCAAACTAAAACATGCAATTAGGCCTCGTAGCCGTGTATTTGGTGTTTTCATATTATGTATAAGCTGCTGCTGCAACATTAACATACTTTCTCTTACACTTCCTGTTCAGGTTTCCTCTTTATTATGCTGTGTATATGTATATCTATCATAGAAGAACAGTGAGGCACAAGGGGTTTGTGATGGAAAAGGTTCCGCATAGGATTTGCATATGCTAGATGCATCCCGATTCATCTTGGTGCTATAGATAGACAAATACAGAATCAGAGGTCAGATTGGTTACAGGTCAATCTTATACATGTATAAATGAAATTATTGACTGTTACATTAAATATCTCTTTTTAAGTTTTAGCATGCATCTAAATAAATGATTATTGCTTTAAGACAATACTGTGATATGATTATGTTTTCTTGCAAAAGTAATGACTTAGTCAATAGTTGACCAGCTAGGAAAGGATTAAACTAATCCATCTATGGCAATAGGGGCTTTTATTTCTCTTCCAGAACATGGAATTTCAAATTTTCTACTAAGAGCTGAACGCAGTCAATTTTGAATTGAAACGAGTCATATTGCTCAATCGACTTAACCTCTAATGAAGTCTCAGACAAATTCAAAGAAAAATGGCCAAATTTCAAATATCACAAATGCTAGAATTGATACTCAGGTAATCATATTATGGCTGCTAGGAGAAGCAGAGGAATCAAAACTATCCACTTGATTTCAGATTTGATCCCGTAAGCATGTAAGATAACATTGTCAACCACAGGACCGCAAAACACGCCATCCTTTGTTTGAGTGGTTGTGTAGCTGACAAAAGTGATGGTAACTGTCAATGAATCTGCCTTGAATGGCACCGAAAAATTCACTGCTGAACCAGTCCCATTACTCTGCAAAGAAAAATTCTGAGCTGTGGATCCTGCCTGAGCTCCAACCAAAAAATTGCCTTCACATGAGTCATTAGCATCTCCTAGCGTGAACTCCAATCTATATGATGAGCCCACTTTAAGCGTAGTTGCCGCTTGTATTCCAGCGGAAACTCCTGAAACAATCTCAACTGCAGCCTTGCCTTCTGGAACAAAGTAGTGTTGTGAGTCGATGTATTTGACGGTTCCCATGATAGCCCACTGTCTTAATGCAGAAAAAACTGGGCTAGGTGCTGCATCAAGTAACACTCCCTCGCTAGAGTTGTTCACGAATTCTGGACCGAACTCAAATCCTCCATTCAGCAATAGGTTATCTGATAATACGAAAAGATAGGCCGTCTTTGATGACTTATGAGTCAAAAACATCAGTAGTTAAAGCAAGCAGGAGAAAATGAAGCTACTTACCATTCACTGGAGCAACTGATTCAAGTGATTTCAGCAAAAGCGTATCGATCAGTGGCCAACAGGTAGAATTAGTATCGGATTCTGTTACTTGGCTTTCGATGACTAGATTGATCAGCTCTCGCTGTTCCCAAGAACCTAAGTAGACACCATAGCTCTCCCATCTTTCTTTCCCGTAATTCGCCTTAAAAGAGAAGTCAGCATGACTATCGGGTGCAGAGACACCAATAGTAGCATTTTGCAAACAACTCTGGCTGCTGCCAGGGGCAATGGTGAATGTAAGAATATAATGCAAAAAATCAGCAGAAGGAATGAAAGTCTGGTTTATCTTTCCATCTTGTGCTAGTTGTATGGCATGCCCATTGCCTGGCAATGTTGTCTTATTAGCAGAGACATAAAATACAGTCCCTTGGAATGACCATCCCGGGAAAACCGAGCTGGTTTCGTTCAATTGGCGAAACGGGTTGGTAGAATTTGCTGCTAAGTTCGATGGTGGAGTTTCGAAATCTGAGTTCTGAAGATCTGTAAATGAAAGGAAATATGCTCAACATGAAATCCAAGATAAAAAAAAAACATAAACAAAATAGTAAGTAGCTGCTAACTATACCTCCGAAACACGATCCAATTAACAGAAGAAATACGAAAAACATATGGCTAAGGCTGATCATGTTTTTGCTCGAGTACGATGAAGCAGCAGTAATTGAATGTATAATGTTGTGTTGGAGTTGTCTTTCTTTTCTATTCTTACCGAGAAAAAAAAAAAGAAAAAATGTTGAGTCGGAGTTGACTTGGAAAGCAGTGTGAATGAGATGCAAGCTGTACTTTTGGGAATGGTTTCTCAAATGTTGACTTTGTCGGCAGTAGCTGGCTATAAAATAAAATTATGCCTTTTGAGTTTTGATTTAAACTGATAAACACCATTAATGGTGTTTGAGAACTTTAACATATTTAATTGATGATCTCTGAACGTGGCACGTGGATCTTCAGAAGCAGAAAATAAATTATTACGGGATTTTTGTAAATTGGCAGGCCTTTCCAACTCCGCCTCTTTCCATTCAATCTCACTTGTATCAACTTTTTCATTACAAAGAATTCCAATTAGGATAATTATTGATTATTGAACTCCATAAAAATAAAAATAAATAATTTTTTAATATAAAGTTCATAATTCATAAATTTTTTATTTTATATATTAGTAATAAACTGACACCGAAATATTTAAAATAATGGTAAATTTTGGTTTTGAAAAGGGAAACTTCATTAATCAGAAGTATTACATCCGAATAAAAATAGGATGATGGTTTCATTCCCCCCTATTTGTCGAAGAATCAGTAATTTTAACTAAATGACCAGCTAACTAATTCTTAAATCAACGAACAAATTGAAACTAACCTGCTTGAAATCCTTACAAATGTTATAAAAATCTTGAAACACTAAGTCTAACAGAGAAACAAACTTAACAAAGATTAGCAAATAAGAAACGATGTGACTTGCATCTATCTGTATAATAACTCTATCATAATGTTTGATTTTCAACCAACTCAACTACCCTACAGCTCAATGACTCCGTTAGTTTCGGATCGCCGCTACCATATAATTACACACCCGTGTCCTAATCTCGAACCCCCTTGAATAAACAAGGGTAATCTAACCATATACCCAAAAAGTTAGATTTTATTATTTTTATAACAATGGAGAATTAATATTCAATTTGTCATTTTTTTAGATTCTTTTTTTCCTTGTAACCACTTTGTCTCTTCTATTTAACTTGAATTTCGCAACTTCAACCCTCCATATCTCATAAACTGTTAATTTTTGTATCGACGTTTTGAAATATTTTGTTCGTCTTAATTTTATCTTTAAAATGACACTTCAAATTTTTCACAAAAATAAAAAATTTATCGCAATCTTATACATAGTATAATAGCTGTATACTAAAAATAATAATTTTTCATGAAGGCGCTATACAATGTATAAGAGTGGTATAATGTATTTTAAAAAAGACTATACAGAATACATTATACCACTCTATATCATATATAACGCCTTCACGAAAAAAGCAGTTAAACGAGTATTATACAATTATTATACTATGTATAAGACTACGCGATACATTTTTTTTTACTAAAAAATGCGTTTTGTTGTGAACATAAACACTATTATACCATGTATAAGAGCTTTTATATTAGGTTTAAGGTCTTCATGCCATGATTTTATGGGGAAATCAGTTTTATTATGAACACGAAGGAGAAAAAAAATCTATATAAATTCATTATACAACTTTATACCATGTGTAACGTCATCATAAAAAAAAGTAAAAAGGGCATTATACCACAATTATACATTATATAGGATTGCAAAACATTATTTTATTTTTTGAAAGAATCAAAGTGTATTTTATTTTAAAGATAAAATTAAGATGATCAAAATATTTCAAAACGTTGATGTGAAGTTTAATAAGATTATATGAATTATGCAATGATTATAGTACAAAGCATATTAAGCATTGTTTTATCAGGCTCTACTTTAATTATCGTTTTTCATGAGGTAAAGCATGACTTGACCATTCTTTTCAACTGGTAACTTAGACAACTTTTGTTGCACCAATGCTTCTATTATTTCCATGCAATTTTAAGATTGTCTCTCTGGTATTTTGATCAATGAGATGGTGTAGAAGTAACACTATCATTTTTGTTTGATTTATATCATTTTTACATGACAGGTACATTGGGGTGTTGGCCATTGTAATGGTGAAGCATTATTTTCTTAAAAACACCATTGTCTGATTATTTCAATGTTTCTTGTTTGGTAATGTTGTACTTACTGTTTGGTTTTTGTTTCGAATTTTTGACAGTGGAAAACAAATCATATTTATTTTCTATTTGTTTTGTGTGAATAATTAGTGAATAATAAAAAAATTCATTATTTAACTCAAAAGTTGAAAAAATAATTTATACAAATTGCAAATGTTAAAGATTTCATATTTTTCGGTTAAAACATTAAAACTTGCATGTGTTATACCCCCTCAAAATACTAAATCAAAATTTTTATGTCTTCAGTTACAACATGTGTCTTTGGACTGAAATTTTTGCTTACTAAATTCACAAAAATTTTTACTCTTACATGGATGACGTTGGTGAGTCAAACTCGCACACTCTTAACTTATTGACTTTCTGTTAAGTAAAAACTGTTAATGAACTGCCAAATCAAGTACCTTATTCAAAATCTTTTTGTATGTTCCTAATGCTACTACGTGGTAGTCTTCAAAAATCAAACCTGACCGAAACAACCAACTGCACCGATGAAATTCAATTTGTTTGGTTCGATATTTTATTTAAACGGTTTGGTTTTGATGGTCCCTTTTATAGATTTTTTATTAATTTGATCGGTTCGGTTTTGATAGAGAATAAACTGATAAAATCTAATTAATAAATTGATAAAAAATTAATTAGATATGCAGTCATCTTACAAATTTAACAAATAAGCATATAACATAGATTTTGTGTTACTCTTTTACATGAGCTATTCCTAGAGTATTGTGGGATTGATATTAAGCAGATTGCTCCAATGAATTTTCAATTAATTAGGACACTCTTTACCCTTTAATTTTAGCATCGAACCAATTCAAAATGTAAAAATCATGTATTTTGTTGATTGTTTACTCTTATTTTTCTTATTTATGAATATACGAACCAATAAAAAATACAAAAATCAATTTTATTGTAGCTTTTTAATTTGAATTTCTTATTTGTGAACAATTTTTTCTATTATTATATCATTTATTTAATTAGAGATTACAAATGAAATAAAAACATTATAGGAAGAAGAGAAAAGGCACATAAGGAATGATTAGAGGATATTAAAATAAATCGGTTAATGAACCGAATCAACTGAATTGAATTGAATAATTCAGATCGGTTTATTTTACTTATTCATTTCGGTCCAGTTTTGATTTTCATTTTTTTTTCTATTTGGTTTTCGATGAATTTGATTCGGTTGGGTTTGGTTATTGAACCGAACCAACCAATGAACATCTCTAAAGGTAAGTAATATCTGATTTTGAATTTTCATGTTAGAAATAATGAAAGTTGAAGTTAAATCAAATTTGCAAAAAAAAAAAAAAAAAAAACCAATTAATAACAATATATTCTTTTTGTATTTTCTTTATTTTTTCTCAGAAATAAGATACGATTTTTGATATACAAGAAAATTTTCTTTAAATTGATATGTTCTTTTTATTTATTTTTTTAATTTCGTGATAAACGGACTTGATATTGAAAAGTCTCTTTAATGTCAAAAATTCATACTAAAATGGGAACTTTCAACCACATTTTTTTAGTGGGATAATAATAAACAATAAAAAAGAAATCGGAAATCCACAAATAAAATTGAGACGGCATAGTGGCCACCGGCCACTGGTAGTGCAATACAACGCAACCAAACAGCTTCTACTAAAATAAAGCGTTTGGTTACTCCTCTGATCATTCATTCATTCTTGTAACTCTTATCACTCTCTCTACCGTTTTTACTGCAGCCTCCTTCCTCGATGCCCGGCATCCATGGGCCATCCGACTATGGCCGTGAACCTCCCCGTCATCCCTCCCTCAAAATCAATGCCAAGGTCTGTTGCTTACCTATATTTCCGTTACTTCCGATTATGTTGTTCTATCTGATCCCCTCTACTCTACGCCACTGCCGCATGCTTTCCATTTTTGGTGAATTTGGGGAATATCTTATCTTGTTTTTTTTTTAATTGTCTTTCTTGATTGGGGATTTCCAATCGCACTGTGAAGAAAACCTTTTGTGTATTACCTTCATTGCAGCATATCTTGTATTATTTTTGAGAACTGCAACTTTTCTGTTATTGACCTTTTTTAGCTTCCTGTATTGATATACTCGTTTGCTCTGAGTCTTGTGCAGGAACCTTTTAATGCTGAACCACTTCGTTGCGACTTGGTTAGTTCTTTTGTGACGCCGGTTGATTTTTTTTACAAGCGAAATCACGGTCCTATCCCTGTTGTTGAGGATATTGAAAGGTTTTACCTTCATTATGTATATATTCTTTCTGCTTTATGTTCCCTGATGAAAATTTTCGCTGATTCTACTACCTGCCTGTCTGAGCAGATATTCTATTACTGTGTCTGGCCTGATAGAACGTTCTGGAGAGCTGTTTATGAGAGATATCTTGTGAGTTGATTGTACATTAGGTGACATTCTTTCCTTGTTTGGTTGGATTGAGCAGTGAATTATGTTTATATTATTATCGTTAATTTGATTCACAGGAAGCTTCCAAAATATAATGTTACTGCCACCTTGCAGGTATATTTTTTCGTATACAAAGTAACTAAGTGTGTATATTTTCATGATATCAGTTAGGATATCTTACGCTCTTGTGATACATTATTATTCATTGTTGGCGTGCTTTTAAGATGGACTTTGTAGCATTAATTCATTCCCTTTGGCCCCATGAACTACAGTGCGCTGGTAACAGAAGGACTGCCATGAGCAATGTTAAAAAAGTAAGAGGAGTTGGCTGGGATGCTTGTGCCATAGGGAATGGTTTGTTTTTCTCCATCTTGGATTTGTTATTAATTTTAGAATTATTATGGTAATCCAAGAGTGTGAATTTCATTAGTTGGTTTCTCTTTCGTATCCACCATGAATTTCTTATCCACAATCATCTTGATTCAAATTTCAACTCGAACAAATTTCATCACACTTTTTTCCCTAGCTGGAGAGATGAGGTGGTGGTACTGAGAAGTGAAGCCTACTTTTAAATATTTCTCGTTCTTCCATTTTCAGGAACAAGAAATATTCTGTTTTTTTACTCTTTTTCCTCCTCCCTCTTCTTGCTTTCAAACTTTCCCATAGAGTGTTGGATTCTTCGTTGGATTGGCTTATTTACCTTCTGTGGATGTCTAAAAAGATGTGCTGGCTTGCTGATAAAACTGATTGTACTTTGGAATGGTATAAATTTTAATCTGAAAGGTTGGAATTTGGAGGTACTACAATAACTTTTCACTGATTTCTGCAAAAAGCATGTTACTGATCATAAAGGGATTTGTAGAGGGCAGTTGTCTCACAATGGAGTTTGAGTCCTATTCAGAATAATCATATTCGAATATGTATATTAATACCAGTTTTGAGAATAATATACCAAATGTTTGGTAAGAAAATTTGGTATATTATTCTCACATGTGGTATATTATTCAGAATAATCATATTTGAATATGTATTTTCATCCAAGTGTTTATAGATATCTAGTATGTTAAATAATTGTGGACTAAATAATAAAACAGCTAAACCAGGGATTGGTAATGAGAGAAGTCAAGAAGATCTGGAAGTTTTTGATTCAACATAATTATGAAACAGTGCTTCCAATCTGTTTATATGGGTGATCGTATCTGTAAAATTTTAATGTGTGAACTGAAATGAGCTTACCCCCCCGTACTTTGTGTTACACCATATTTAGGCTTGAGGAACCATATTTTATTCAAATGAACTTTTTAATAACTCTCATGCAATGTGTTTTGTGTTTCTGACTCTCCAAGTTGTTTTCAGCTGTTTGGGGTGGTGCCAAATTATCAGACGTTCTTGAAGTTTTTGGTATTTCCAAACTCACAAATACCACAAAGTCTGGTGGAAAGCATGTTGAATTCGTGAGCATTGATAAGTGTAAGGTATTAGACATGGAGTTTTAAGCAGCTTAGTCAAAGCTCTTCTTTTACAGTTTGATGAGGGGGAATTACATGAACTGTTTGTTTGTGTATTTTTATTATGCTAAAATCTAGGAGGAGAATGGAGGCCCATACAAAGCATCTGTTCCACTAAGTCAGGCTACAAACCCAGAGGCTGATGTCCTACTTGCTTATGAGATGAATGGAAAGGTTAGTAGATTAGCCTCAAACGGATCATATTCTTCCAGTTAAACTTCTTCTGACACCTGCACAAATGTTTAGGCTTCTTTCTGGTAGGAAATTTGTTTAGAAATTTTGATCGAATGCTGTTAATTGGAGGATAACAGAGCTAGCTACCTTCAAATATGGTAACAATTTTTTAGAGATCCGGCCAAGTTCACTGTGCCTCTGGGCTTCCACTTTGTGAACACTACTTTTTAGAGAACTTATTATTTAATTCATTTTGTTTGCTCACTATCACATGCTCGCAGTTCAGTAGCGTTTTAAGTTATTTCACGAAGATTAGATTTGGGAACTAATTTTCTTCTGTGTTAGCAAGTTGGCTGTGGAAGAATTTCACCATCAGTCATACTGATGAGTTCAAATTATGTTGTTACCATGTAAAAGCCTCTAAACAGGGATCATGGTTATCCGTTGCGAGTGGTTGTTCCAGGTGTAATCGGTGCAAGATCTGTCAAGTGGTTGGATTCTATTAACATCATTGCAGAAGAATGTCAGGTACAAAAATCTTATCCTCGTGTAGTGTCTTACTGTATACTGTTGACTTATTAGTTATAGCAGGGCATGGATAAAGCAATCATGCTTTGTCTAATATTGCATTTCTGTTGCTCTCCTCTTAAGGGCTTCTTTATGCAAAAGGACTACAAAATGTTTCCCCCCTCAGTGGATTGGGATAATATCAATTGGTCCACTAGGCGGCCACAAATGGATTTCCCTGTCCAGGTATATAATTCTCATCGCTGAAAAAGGAGATATTATGCTATTTATCAAGAGTCAAGATGGTATGTGAATTGATTAATCCAGCGTTTTCTGTTATGCAGAGTGCAATTTGTTCTTTAGAGGATGTGATGACTATAAAACCTGGAAAGGTTAGTTGTATTTGCTTGTAAAATGCATACTATATTACTAGAAACGACAAGCATCTGTTACAAGGACATCAAATCAGCGAGAGTCCTGTGATTTTACTTAAAATGGTATTGGGCTTATGGTTTTCAGGTTAAAGTGAGAGGATACGCTTCGTCGGGAGGTGGGCGTGGCATCGAGAGAGTGGATGTGTCGAATGATGGTGGCAAGACTTGGATAGAAGCATCGAGACAACAGAAGCCTGGCATTCCATATATTGCGGACAGCGAAGATAGTGACAAATGGTCATGGGTGCTGTTCGAGGCTATCGTTGATGTGGCCAACACCACACAAATTGTTGCAAAAGCAGTATGTGTTGCTCTTAAGTCTAACCTCATTATGCGAAATAATCAGATCTTTTGTGAATGAATAGTGTGTTGTGTGAAACAGGTGGATGCAGCAGCAAATGTGCAACCTCAATCTGTTGAAGAGATTTGGAATCTGAGAGGCATACTCAACACTTCATGGCACCGAGTTGAAGCTCGAGTTGGTCACTCCAGTATGTGATGACCCACCTCATCATCTTTGTGTTTGGTTTGTTTGCTTTTTTAGCTTTTCGATTTTCTTATCGTTTTCCTTTCAGCGTCAAGTGTGAGGTTTTTGGCTGTTTCAACTATGAAGAAGTTGTATAATAAAATAAAACTTGTATTTTCATTGAACCGAATAAAAATGTATTTTATGTAGAACTGGGATTTCTATTTTAGTTTTTAATGTGAGCATGAAATTAGGGTTATTTTTTTATTTGTCATATTTTCTTTTTAAAATTTAGGCTCTACAAATTTATAATTTTGCAAAATTAAAAAATTAAAAATCTTTTTTTTCTTTTACATAAAAAGAGAAACATTTTTTCCTTTTACTCTTTTTTAAGTTGACTTTGTTAACTCTTATAACTACATTATCTTTCTTATTTATTTTGAATTTTGCAATTTCAAACGTTTATATCTCAAAAACAGTTGATTTTTTCGAATCGAAATTTTAAAATATTTTGTTCGTTTTAATTTTATCTTTAAAATGACATACACTTGTTTTTTTCAAAAAAAAAAAATTAATGTTTCGCAATCTTATACAGTGTATAATTGTGGTATAATGTCCTTTTTACTGTATTTTCATGAAGGCTTTATAAATGGTGTAAAATTGTATAATGAATTTATATAGATTTTTTTCTCCTTTATGTTCATAATAGGATCGATTTCCCCATAAAAATCATGACATGAAGATCTTAAACCTGGTATGAAAGCTCTTATGCATGGTATAATAGTGGTTATTATTACAACAAAACTCATTTTATAGTAAAAAAATAATTTGTCGTAGTCTTATAGTTGTATAAAACATGTTTTTACTGCTTTTTCATGAAAGCGTTATACATGATGTAAGAGTAGTATAATATATTCTATATATTCTTTTTTAAATAACATTATACCACTCTTATACATTGTATAACGTCTTCATGAAAAATTATGATTTTTATTATATAGATATTATACTGTGTATAAGATTGGGATAAATTTTTTATTTTTTCGAAAAATTCAAAGTGTATGTCAGTTTAAAGATAAAATTAAAACGAACAAAATATTTCAAAGCCTCGATTCAAAAAAATTAACGGTTTCTGAGATACGGAGGCTTGAAGTTGCAAAATTCAAATTAGATAGAAGAGAGAAGTTAGTTACAAGGGAATAAAGGTAAAAACAAAAAATATCTGATGAAATGACAAAATGAATACTAATTTCTCATTATTGTAAAAGCAATAAAATCTAATTTTTTTGGGTTTATTATTTCGTGGTCGGAACATAATGGCCCATCTTGTATTTGAAATTAGCCCAGGCAGCCTTTAAGAAAAGTAGTAGGAAGTAGAAACAAAAAAGAAAGGGAAATATTTTCTGAAATCTTTGAAATATAAAAAAGGCAATCAATTTTGTCACTTTTACAAATATTATATTAAAACCTCAACAAGAACCCCTCGAATCACAAAGAAAGGGTTCCGTTAAGTCTATACATTTGTTGGACTTTTACAGATATTAATGAAATAACTAATCTGTGCTTTCTATCGATCACTTTTATTAATTTGTAATTTTCAGTTATTGGATCAATTTTCACGTCACTCATTCAATGATTGTAAATGATAAAGTATGGTAATTATGTTTTTAGTTTTTACCATAAAATTTCTCTCTTTGAACATTATATCTTCCTATAAGTGATTCTTTTAGCCTATCGGCTTGTCGATACCGCCTTTCCTACTTGATAAGGCGAAATATATCTTCTGTGTGACTTTGCATTATATTTTGTATTACAAATATAAAGTTTAAGTTTATTTTGCTTCTAAATTAAACCATACTTAAGCTGGGAATAATGAAATTAAGTAATTCAAACAATCATTTTTTTGGTAAATAATGCAAACAATGTATAGAAAAGTGTACTTTTAGAAATCAAGGATTAGGGCATGCTTGGATGATGGATTTCCCTATGATTTCAAAGGTGCGTGTGAAACTTAAAATATGAGGATTCAAGTTGTACATAGAATTTAAGCATTCATTATTTAAAATGATTTACGTTCCTTCAAATTTTAGATATAAATTTGTAATTTTTAATACAAGATACTTTTTTATTTCTAAACCAAATATTAAAGGTGCCTCACATGCATAAAACGAAATTAAATTTCTTTTAAGTTGTATTGAATCAGTTGATGTTTGTTTTGTGATAATTATACCCATTTTGAGATTTCATATTTAGTAAATACCCTATTATTAAACTTATTTATTTCTTATCACTTTCTATTATCTAAAATCATTGAATACCCCTTATTTAACCTTAACTACTTTTTAGGGATTATGAGATTTAATCTTCAAATTCAATTACGGTTATTTTGGGGTCTTCTTCTCACATTCAATTTCTTTCCAAAATTTATTTGTGGTATTCTTCTATGATTCAATTTTTTCATTTTCTTACCAAATTCATTTGTGGTGTTTTTATCTAATTCGATTTCTTTTATAAACTTAATTTTCTTACTCATCAATTTATTACGAAATCTCTAGTTTAGTATCTTGTCAACATCAATTTAATTTTAATTTTGGAATTGAAGGAATTCAGGGTTTCACAATATCAAATCAAAGTTACGATTTCCAACACAACCTCCAGTTCGATTTCATATGTAATCAACAACTGCTTCGCTCGCGTTCTTTTTGTTTTCCAAGAAAATATACCGTTTTCCAAAGGAAGTATACAATTTTTTAAAAGAAATATACTATCTTTCAAAAGAAATATATGCTTTTCCTGAAAAAATTTACCATTTCCAAGAATAATATAACTTTAAGCTTGTCATGCTATCCTTTGTCTTTGAAGAAATTAGAAATATACAATTTTCTCAAAGAAATATACCGTTTCCAAAAAAATAAATAACAAAAATATACCAAAAAATATACAATTTTCTAGAAAATATACCATTTTTCAAAGAAAGTATACAGTTTTTAAATGAAATATATGATTTTTCAGAAGAAATATACCATTTTTCAAAAAAAAATATACGGTTTTCCTGAAGAAATGTACAATTTTTCGGAAAAATGTACCTTTAATTTTGTCGTTCCATGTCTTTGAAGAATGAAGAATTTAGATCTATAAATTTCCAAAAGAAATATACTGTTACTAGAAAAAATTTACAGTTTTCCCGAAAAAATATACCATTTTCTAGGAAAAAATACCCTCAAGCTTGATGTGCCATCTTTTATACTTGAAGAAATTCTTGGTTTCAATTTTTTTTGCCAAATATAACAATGATGATTTTTGGACCGTTGTTTTCGTTGTGAATCAAAAAAATTGAAACTATAATAAGAGAACGGAAACACATAAGCAATGCAATAGAGAAAAGAAACTAGAAGCTACTGAAATCGGAGAACGCAAACTAAAATCGGAGAACATAAATGCAATTTTTGTGGAATCGGAGAATGGAAAATGACCATGGCGGTTTGGGCTTTGGGAGAAAACTACTGTTTTTAGAGAGTTAGTGTTTAATTATGTTTAGGAGTTTAAATTACTAATTAATAGGGATTTTATTTTGATTTGTTTTTATGTTGTATTAATTAAATGAAAAGGGTATTTAATGAATAAAAATACTAATTAATGAAGTGTAAAGTTTAAAAAGGGTATTTTCTAAATAGCAATCTCCAATGTTTAAAAGCAATTCTATAGGGGGTGTTTACAAAAATTACCCATTATTCTTTGTTTAAATTTGTCAAAATTCATTTATTTTTGTTACAGGCCCATAATGGGCCTAATTTTTCTATAAGTGATCCTGAAAATCGAATGGGTAACCGGGTCAACCCAGAGCAGCTAAACAGACCCGAGCCAGAAAAATCGTTACAAGACAATCCGCTCTCAGCAGCTCTCAAGACTCATCCATCAATCCATGACCATAACCATGGCCACTTCTCTTTCTCTCTCTAACTTCATCTCTTCTTCCCTTCGTCCCTCTAATAAACCCACTCCTCTACTCTCTTTCTACTCCGTAGTCCGTACCAGCTTCATCTCTATCCCAAAAGACCAAGAATAAGTCAGTTCCGCTTGACTTGTGGCCCAAGAGAATCACTCTGATTCTTTATCTCCTGAATTATCTGCAGTTATCAATCCAGGTCTCGTCAATGCCAATATTCTTTTCTTTAGATCGGCTTACAATGTTCAGATGATTGTGGACGATAATGAGCCTGAACAGAGGCTGTTAGGTAGGTTCAGGGGAGAGGTTATGAGGGCTGGCGTCATTCAAGAGTGTAAAAGGAGGCCTTTCTTTGAGAACAAATAGTACGAGATGAAACGCAAGTCCTGTGAAGCATCTAAGCGTAATCGTACAAGGTCTGTCTTTTTTTTATTCTGCTTGTTTGTTTGAATGCTGCCACAATTCAGTTGCACAACTCTGAAGTTCGGGGGAAACATTTTTTAGGATTAGGGTTATGAGGCTACTCGCTATGAAAATTTGACTGAACTATATTTAGCTTAATACCAAGCATTGTCAATTGCGAATTTTCTCAGTCGGTAATTGTTGGAAAGAGTCTTATGAAGTTATGATGATGATGATGATGAAATCTTAGTTTGATATATAGAAACTTGTTAATTTTTGGGATATCTATTGTTATTCTGGATTTTATAGCTGCCAAAATTGTGGAGACTAGATGAACTTGTTTAGTTTATACAATTGCTTTGGTTCTAACTTGTCAGGTTGGGGATCTTAATTACAAACTTCGATCACTCTTCTCTGTTGTTTTGATTGACACTGCATAAAGTTTGGGGTTTTTTGTGGGTGTTCTCTCATATTCTGGTTTTTTAAGCAAGTTTTTGTCTATAGAATGTGCATTCCTTTTCATGAGAAGAACTGCATTATGCAATATGACAATGATCTATCTCCGTTGGAGAATCAATCCGATCCAATTGAATACTTGACCACAATGATGAAGATGTTAAGTTCAGTTTGTGTTGCTTTTCTAGAGTTCTTCTCTTATTTTTCCGGCTATGGAAGAAATTTAACAATTTCCTTAGATCTACTGTTATAATTGCTATTTCGCAAGGCTTGTCTAGTCTCTTTGCAGTAAAAATCACTAATACTAACAAGTATGAAAAGCATTGCTGAGAGTTACAACCATAGACGATCTTCTTCTTTCTCTGTCAATAATTTCTTTTTATTGGAGATGTTATTCAATTTTTTTTTTAATTGCGGAACCGTATCGCTTGAAACCAGGCTCCCCATGTCAAGAAACGCTCCTCCAAGCAGACAGGAAACAACTACAACCAAGAGGGATGATGATGACGGGGATAACTGGGAATTGCCTGAAAATTTGTTAATTTTTTGAATGTGACTGTTTAAATAGTAGTTATTTTAATCATTTTTGGATTCCCAATTTGTTACATTTTTGTATCTAAGCTAATGCTCTTCAAATTCTTGATTATGTTTGAGCCTTGAAGACACCCTCTGTTTATAGGTTCTGAGCCATCCTGGAGAACAATTTAATTCTGATTCTGAAGCAGGTAACTGTTTTTTGTCACTTGAATCTCTTTCTTCATCAATAATGGATGGTATCTTTTGGATTGTTAAAGACAATATTCACTTGTGAGTCTGACCATTTTTTTAGGATACTTGTCCAGACAATAAAACCACAATTTTGATTAGAAATCTGTGAAATTGAATAAAATGTAAATTACAGAGCTAAGTTGACAAGCATTTCATTGGAGAATCTCCAGCTGCTACAGATAACAAATTCAAATTTTACTCAGAAGTTGTTTGTTCCTAGAATCATTAAGAAAAATTATGAGATCATGGATCTTTTTCTGCGTATCATGACAACAATTAGCATGCATAGTGTAGATGTTGCTAATATCCTTGTTGCTCTCACAAAACCCACCATAGAATTTGGGGTCTATAAGATGAATCTTAGTGCCAATGCTTTTAAAATCTTGATAGGTCGCCATTTCACAGATAGACTTGTTATGTGTATCAGGATAGAGAGCATTAAGTAAGTTCCAAAGGACTAGGAAGTCAACTGATATTACGTGTGATCTCATGTAAAACAATCCCCCGCTTGTACTTGAATATGAGTCGCATCCTATTGTTATATCAGCTTTAGGATCACATAATGGGAATGGATTTCTCAGCCACATCACATCTGCTTCCTTCATCAAAATATTAAAATTTCAAATTTTCAATTGTGTTTTGTTTCATAATGAAGGTAAAATTTAATGCACGTACTTGGCATTGTTTAATGCCACATTTAATTCTTTCATGTGAGTTATGCAATCAATTGTTAAACTATTCTTAAAAAAATAAAAAAAAAGGGTTTTACTTAGCGTAACTTGTCAATTTGAGTTTGCGTTGTCATGAACGTGTGATCAATAATTGATAACTGAAGCTTTATAATCAAATTTAGAAAGGGTATAATTGAATTCAATTTTTTTAAGAACAAAATTTTAAACCTTTCATATAAGCTCTATCAAACCCCTCAAAACTTAATTTATTCTATACAAGACTTGAACTTTATAATTCAAATCAGTAGGCTAAGTTCATTACAAAAAAATCAGCAATTTGCAATGGAATTTCCGTTGCACAGGCTGATTCAAAGCGGCCTTTTATCGGAAGTTTCCATTGCAGAGGCTTGCAATGGCCTTTTATCAGCTCTATTGTGCGTCTTTTATAAGTATTTAAAGTGACCCGAGACAAGTTTGGTATAACTTTCTCAAACTTAAAAAATTTTGTCTCAAAAAACTTCATCAAAAGTTTTTCATGGTAACAAAGCTTTTAGACTCGAGAAAACAATTTCCAAGCGGGCCTTAATAGGTCTTAGTTGCAAAATTAGAGAATTATAGAATAATGTGGCAAGTGAGACAGTTAATAAAAATAACATGGCAAAGTTCAAAATAGAGGACTGACCGTATAAACAACATTGTATCCAAAATGAAGAACTTGAAGGAGAACATGATTCCTCAAGTGGTGAATGGCATGGTAATTGAAGGACCTTTTTGAATCATATAAAATTGCTTTGTTTTGAAGGTAGAAGCAATGGCGATGAATGGTTTGACAGTATTGGAGAGATTCAACATCCAAACAAACAATTACCACATTATTCAACAAGTGTTTTGTATTTTCCCCAATTTCAAAACTTTCAAGGAAAATATTAATGATTGAACCATTTGTTGCCCATGACTTTTCCACTATTGTCAATACTACTGTTCTTGTTGACATTGATGCTTCTCTTAGTACCTCCTTTAGTCGTTCACTTCCTGAAGTCTACAAACCGAATACAAACTTATATAGAATATTCTGAATTAATACAGAATTATTAAAAAAAAAAAGAATAGTGAAATAAGTGGGGAATTATGTGATTAAAATAATTATAAAAAAGTGGAAAAAGATCGAAGAAAGTAAAAGCATCTTACTGAAGAACGAGGAGACACCATTGTGTTTTTGAGTTGCATTGCAGAAGTAGTTTGATCAGAAAATTTAAGTAAAAGTAGAAACAGAATAATCATCATCAACAATATTGCATAAATTGTGGCTCTAAATCGATGCATTGAGTTAAATTGTTGTTTGGGTTTTGTTTGTTGCAAGGAAACGAAAGTATATATTTAGGTTTTACGTATTTACTTTGGAAGATTTCGTTAGTAGTAAAAAATTAAATTAGAATCCCATCGGATATTTTTGCCTTAAGTTAAAAAGTTACCAAATAATCATTGTGGAGGTACATTTATGCACATCCTTTGTAATTTCTTTGTGTATAAGGTTGGTATTGAATACTTGGTGCTCATTAGAATTTCCCCTTTGTTTAAAGTTTAAAAACTATGTCAACCATTATCAAAAAAAAAAAAAAAAAAAAACTATGTCAACCGTGTGGCAATCACGACACAGAGATGTCATTTTAGGCAATTTCTACAGCTTGCTAGCGATTAATTCACTTGCTATTCTCTAGTTAATTTCTATTTATATATCTCTATATCAACAATATGATGTGCATCGTATTTGTGTATTGCTGACATATAATCTTCTTTTCCACGTTATCAATTACAGTTTTTATTTGTTCATTCTTCTAAATTATTTTTTTATTTTCTGCGTCCATTTTTTTATTGTTGTAAAATTCAGAAATAAGATGTCACCAAGAAATATTGTTATGGAAATTAATGCAGTTTTTGCTGCACTATAAGATGAATTTTTATTTTCAATACATTTTTCTTAAAAACTATTTAGTCATGTTTTTTTCTCTGCGTGAATCACAAATAATAATTTAAGGAAGCCGTGGATGGATCTGAAATATCAAATATTTGAAAATTAAAATTGAACATTATTTGAAAGCATAAATGTCATGTAAGAGGAAAAAAGATTTCCATACGTAATTACCGGCACCAATAACCAATTGTCACCCCCAACTTAGAAAATGTCCAGTTACCACCTTAAATTTAGTAAAAGTAAACCATTTAAAACATTTTTAGTGGATAGTGGATTCTAGTATTATATGGGATGTGAAATAGACTTTCACATTGATGACATGGTAATGGTTTTAAAAGTAGACAATATTTTCCAAAAAATAATCATGTTAAATTGTCTATTTCATTTTGATTTGTATTATTAAATAAAAAGATTTAGTTGCAAACTCAATTTTCAATATTAAAATATCAAGTAATTTTATGAATTAGCGTTCCATTTTATTGTTTGCTGGTAGAAGATTTATTTTTGCCCAAGTGTGTGAAAGACTATTATTGAAATAGAGATTATTATTGGAATATATTATTTACTGAAGATGCTATCTTAATCTATTTCATTAATAGTTTTGACAATTAAATAAAAATAGATAATTAACTAAAAAATAGTTTTACATTAATTTTTCTATTTTTTTCCTTTCCTATGCGATATAACACAATAACGTTGAACATTGTTTATTTGATGTTTTACTTATTGACAATCAAATAAAATGTCAACTCATCAAGTTAATGATATTTTAATACTGAATATTGAAACAATTTAGTTTGTAATTAATTTTTTGTTATTCTTTAACTATACATTTATAAATGAAATAAACAATTCTTCTAAAAGAAAGTGTTTATTTTTAAACTTTTAACAAATAATTAATATGTATTTTATTCCACGTGTCATATAACCCTAAAATCCATTATCTATCAACAATAATTTTATGCCTCTCGTGTTGACATGATGACTTATGCGGGATGGGTTAAACATTCAAGGAAGTGTATGTTTATGTATAATAAATTTTTTTCAAAAAAAATTGTTTATCAAATGTTTTGGTTCCAATTTTTCTCCTTTCCTTGTCACTTTTTTGGCTTCTCCGGCCATTTCCTATTGCGCATTCTCAACAACGGCGGCCATGGCTTCTCCTCTGTTTAGCTCACTTGTCAATTTCAGTCTCCTCATCGATTAAAAACAGAGTTGTGTGATTGTGTTTCTTCTTGTTGTGGTGGAAATTGTGGATGTGGCTTGGTTTGCAAGTGCGGCAACGACTGCGGAGCGAGAAAACCACATCAGAGACGCTGGTTTTCGGGTTTGTGCCGGTGAAGGAACAGTTCGATGGTGCGGAGATGGGAGTGGATACCGAGAATGAAGACAGATCCACTTAAATCCCGCAATTGGGAAAACGAGAAAGGAAATAACGGGGCAAAGAAATTGAAAAGAAAATTGAATGAGATTAAAGAGGACAAGAAGTTCAAGTTAATCTGATAAAAAAAATCCATGATTCCAAGGAATGGATTTGAAATTGTAATTTGAATTTTATTATCCATTAAGAAAGTAATAAAAGGAAAATCAGATTCAAACAAATGGAAGCAGGAAAGCAATCGAAGAATTGGAATTTGAAATCGAAATCAGAAGATAAATTGGAATTGAACGATGTTAATGATTGGAAATTGACGAAGAGGTGGAAGTGGTGGTTCATCGAATATCGGTTTACCCGCGACTTTCTACGACGGTTTATCTTGACCGCTTTACTGGCGGTCTTTCTTATGGAGCAGTGGTTCCTCGGTGAGGAAGAGTGTTTTGTAACTAAAATAGATAAAAGGACTTCAATGCAATTACTGTGGGCATTTTTTAAATCTTTTAAAAATTAACCATACATGTTATGATATAATTACACCTGTTCGGGGACGAGCCCGCTTCCATAGACCGGGCTTGGACATGCATTTTTTTTAAAAACCTGGTCCAAGCCCGAGCCCGTCAAAGCCCGAAGATTTATGGGCCGGGCTTGGTTTTTATATAAATACACAAGCCCGGCCCGAGCCCGGCCCGACGAATAATTTTATATATTTATTGTATATTTATACATTAAATTTATTATTATTTTAAGATTTTATATTTTATCCTATTAAATTTTTATACTTGGTTACAAAGAATGTTACTAAATATTAAAAATTTTAACTAAACAATGCAATTATATTTAAAATTTAAACATATTTTGACTTTTTTTTATATTTTTTCTATTAATTTAATAAAAAAATTAATAACAAATAAAATATTCATGTACTTGGGCCGGGCTTGGGAATGATCTTGTTAGCCCGGCCCGAGCCCGAAGTTCTAAAGTACGTGCTTGGGCTGGGCTAGGGTTAACTTTTTTTATAAAAAGCCTGTCAAGCCCGGCCCGGCCCGCCCGACGAACAGGTTTAGATATAATTGATTTGATTTTTTAAAACAAGACATCTGGCATGAGTGAATTCCACTCTTCAAAATTAGAATGGTTGATTGACCATTAAGAAATTAAACGGTTCACTTTTACCAATTTGAAAGATAGCTAAACTTCTATGTTAAGGTTGATATTCCACCAAAGGCGGATGTACATGGTGGCGGGTGTGGGCGACCCGGCACCAAAAATGATAACCCCACCCTTGTATATTTCCAATCTCGTCGGAGATTATCTTATCGCCACCCTGCCTGGATTGTTGAGCTTGAAGGAAACGAACAGAAGGTTGCCGAAAACAGCAGCCAACACATTACAAAGTATCAGAGGCAGTGGCAGGGTAATCGTCGATTTGCATGGGTTGAAGATTTTAGAAAAGAATTGGTTACAAACTTTTTATATATTTTATTAATTTAGCTAATTAATAGGAGATGATTAAGCAGTAGCTAATTAATAGAGATAATTACGTTAGAGGTTATAAATTCTAATTAATCACTTTCTTAGTGTGTGGGTATATACTGCCGTGTTCCGTGTTCCGTACACAGTTCAAATGTAGGACAATGTCCACGTATCCAAAATTTTTACACTTGTCATACTAGACACTCGGATACGTACGCATATCGGATACTTTTAAACGAGTTCATGTAACATAGGGTATTCTTCACGAATGTTAACCTAGATTCCAAGCTAACTTCAAACAATCACTGCTTCTTTAACTGCAATGTTAACCTGGATTGCAGGCTAACTCCAAATAATCACTGCTTCTTTAACTCCAATGCTAATTTGGACTCCAGGCTAACTTCATTTTTTCGATATTTCTCCACGAAAAACTTTCAGTTTCTAAACATGGATACTCGTAGAACTCAATTATCTAGATTTAATTGAACTATATTTGATTATGTTAATTTTTACTTGTTCATATTGAATATCTTATGCTTTTATATTGACTCATATATATTGACATATTTCGATGTTATGAAAAAAAAATTTTATCAAGAATTTTTCATTAAAAATAGTCCACACTCTCGTAGACTTATAACTCCGTCATTGTATTCAACTATTGATGTCATGTTGAAGGGTAAGGATAGATTTGAAAAAAAGGGTATGGGTAATTAATGGTTAGATACATGAAATTATATGAAATTGGGGTCAATATGTAAAAGACTTTTCCTGTCAATTGGAAGAAGATTAAATGAGATTGTATTGATTAAAAATGTTAGGCAGTTCAATTATGAAGCATTAATGAAAAAACAATGTGGCGTCTCGAGAGTGTAAAGTAGCATCATGTCATTAGTTCATGAACTTCACGACAGACTCTTTTTCTTTCTTTTTTTTTTTTTTTTGTATAAAAAGGGAAAAAAATAAAGGAAATTTTTTAATAAAAAAATAGAGAAATTAATAGAAGGGGAATGGTGTAGAAGTGTCCATGTGATTGGATGGCGTGGAACATGGCCATTGGCTACAACTTTCCTTGTCGGCCACGTGGCCCTATTCAATTTCAACAAACAAAAAGTCAAAAATATAGTTATTATTTCTATTTTAATTTCAATTTGGATACGATAAGCTTCAAAAATTATTCTAATAATAGCAATTTTATATTGTAAAACAGGAAAAGTATTTTCTAATATTGAGGTAAAAAATTAGAATAATGTTGGTTCAATCCTTGTCTTTCATTTCAAAATGGAAGATATGGATTGAAAATGTTTTTTCATTCTCTTTCCTATCACTGGGAAAGATAAGAAATAATATTACTCTAATGTTTGACTCCTAATGTTAGAGAATCATTTTCTATAATATATGGTTTTCTTCTAATTTAACTTTTCAACAATTGTCCCTGATTTCATTTGTTCTGATAATTAATCCGTTTGGATTTAATCAGATACTTGTTGATGGGATTAGTCATTAATCCCTTTCTTCAAAAAATCTATATTTACATAAATACTTTATTAGTGAAATTAAGAATATAATTTGACAAGTATCTATAATTTTGCCCAAATTTAACATGTGTTGGTGTGATCCTTTCTAGGATTTGGACTTCCATATCATGCTTGTCTCGTTCGGATTTATTAATAAAGTCTCAACTATTAACGCTAAAAAAGATTAAGAAATTGGATAAGAGTAGCCTTTGTACCACATGAAGGGCCAATTTTAGATTGGGGAATCTGCACATACACACTTACACGTGCCTCATTTCTAGTAGCTGTAAGGAGACCAGTGCTTATCTGTCAAGTAAGAGATAGAAAATGGTGTATGAACATAAAAGAGCCAACCAGGGGATTTTTTGTCCCTTGCACTGGGTTATGTTTTTGTAGTGAAATTGAATATATTGAAATTGAACTGAACTGATCTGAACGATACTGAATTGAAATTAAATATACTGAAACTGAACATGCTGAAATCGAACTGAAACTTATTATTCTGAAACTGAAAATACTGATACTTAATTGAATAATAATTATTTATATCAATAATAACAACATTACCATTTAACTATATAATATTATATTTTTGTTTCATTAATTTTATTATGATATTTTCTTGGATCCTTAACTTTTTTAGTATTAACAAAAACTATACTTTGTAATATTATTTTGAGACAAATGTAATTTAGTTAAAAAATACTACAAAATGAAAAAAGTAATTAAGTTAGTAGTGCGAAATTCTTGTGTACAACAAATTTGGGAGATGAACCAAAGCAATAGCTAATATGTCGATGAGGATAGTGAAAATGATAACATAGACGAAAATAGAATTAGAAAAATTAGCCTAACCATGAATTATAATATTGTAATATTTCTCAATTATATTGTTAGTGGTGCGAATTCTATTGTACAATAAATTTGGGAGATGAACCAAAGCAATATCCAACATGCCGATTATGATAGTGAAAATGACAACATAAACATAGATTGAATTAGAAAAATCAACCTAACCGTAAATAATAATATTTCTCGATTATATTGTAATAGGTATGCTTTTTAATACTTTATAAATTAATTATTTTCTCTATTTATTTGTTAATAAATAAAGTTATTCATTATTAACGATAATAAATAATCAAATTTTAACATATTATTTATAATATTCTTAAATAATTTTTATTACTTACTAATTATTTTATTTATGATTAATATTTTTGTTTTATTTTCTCATTTGAATAATATACATACATACATATATATATATTTATAATTACTTTAATAATATTTACAATAATATATAAACTGAAATTGAACTGAAACTAAAACTTAACTGAAATTTAACTGAACTGAAATTGAACTAAACTGAACGATACTGAGCTAAACGGGCTGTTCAATAAGTTGAAAAGAATACGCTATTACCAACAAATTAATAACTTTTCTCTTTGACAAATATTAACATGTAGTCATTTGTTTTATGATTTAGTCGACCCATTTTATCCCCTTAATTTCAAAATAATATCCTGTCAATGACAACATATCTCTAGCTGCCAAGTATTTTTTTAAAATTTTAGAAGATAAAAAAATATAAATTAATTATATTAAATTATATTGTCCATCTAAACACAAAAACACATATATAATTTCAATAAAAATTTGTGGTTTATATAAAATAGGGTCTTTGTTTTATTTACATGTACGAGTACATACTTATGAAACAAATTATCACATAATAATACAAATATAGCGAGTAATAAGATATACATCTTATCTTTAATTTACATCAAAGTATAAGTTTTCTTTTCTTCGAATATTAGTTTATTTGATTATCGATGTGTTATTATAAAATAGGCTCCAATTATATGGGAATTCTTTTTATTAAAAAGGCAAAAAATACGAATAAATGATTGTTTCTTATGATTTAGAAGTAATGTTGATTTCATTACCATTTTGAAAATATACTAAAATAAATGGTTTTTGTATTATTATTATGATAATATATTTAATATCCATGTATTTAATTTAATCAACATCTCTCCGTAGAATTTGAGATTAAACATTGAGTTATCTAGCCGTTCACATATAGGGTAGTAATTCTTTTCAGACCCTATTTATTTTATAATATATAATATGTTGCAATTTAGTTTCAGTACTCTAGAAAATAACAATATACAGTTCTATTCTTTATTTGAATATTCAATACAAGTAAACTCCTCTCACTCTAAACAGCGAATACAAAATTATGTCACAAATCACTTATTTATTGTGATAATTTAAAATTTGTTGTAACATTTACTTTTGTGACCACCCGAAGCATTATAGTCATAAATTCATAATAGTTTAAATTTTGATATACAGATATAAAGTTTTTATTTCAAATAAGTATAATATATATTTTGTAGTGGATTAATGAATATTGAACTTAAGTTAACTTAAAGTGGATTTAAAAAATGGAGAAATTATCCTTTAACTAAAGTTTAATAATTATATACACTTATTTTTTTGAAAAACAATTATACACCCTTATATATTCCCGCGGAACATAATAATGAATTATATGATGAGTAGTAATTAATAACTACAATCCAAGAATAAAACGGGCAGAGTTGGACCCCATTTTAAAGGAAAACCATAAGATTGGTGGGAGTTTTATTAGAAAAAACTACACTTGCATTTTTTCTCATCAATCATCTCTCTCATTTCTTCCATTAAAATGCCATTGTTAATAGCCAACGCCCAAATACGATTGGTTAAATAGTATATAAATGATTATGTATGCACTCTAGTAAGCAAGTTGATCAAGATCTAGAGAGTGACATCCTTTTGAATTCATTCTACAGAAATCAACTTGTTCATCAGTCAGTCTGAATGGAGGCTGATTCAGCTGTGCAACCCAATCCAGCAATGGAAGCTGCAGGAGAAGAAGAAAGAGACCCAGAAAGCAATTCTCTTCAACAGCCACTTCTCAAGAGAAGCCGAACTCTATCTTCAAATCCATTAGCCGTTGTTGGAGCTAAAGTTTCTCACATAGAGAGCTTGGATTATGAGTAATTTAATCAACTTGATTGCTACTACTAACCTCTCTTTGATCGAATCTCTTTCGGAAAGTGTTGTGATGGCGTTGCAATTGATGGATGCAGGATTAATGAAAACGATCTTTTCAAGCACGATTGGAGAAGCAGATCCAGTGTCCAAATTTTGCAGTACATATTCTTGAAATGGTTCTTGGCCTTTCTTGTTGGACTTTTGACTGGCTTGATTGCCACCCTTATCAATCTTGCAATTGAGAACATTGCTGGGTACAAGCTCCTTGCTGTTGTTAAATTCATAGAAAATGGAAGGTAAGCAACAACTATATTTGAAATATCTGTTGATTTTTTTTTTGATCTGACTATGGATATGGTGCAGGTACTTAACAGGGTTGGCCTATTTCACAGGGGCAAATCTTATACTCACAGCTTTTGCTTCAGTATTGTGTGTATGTTTCGCACCCACTGCAGCTGGACCTGGTATACCTGAAATCAAAGCTTATCTCAATGGAATTGATACTCCTAATATGTTTGGTGCTTCAACTTTACTTGTTAAGGTATTTTCAATTTTCAACGCTTCTGTTTTAATCAAACTCTGTTTTGAAGACTAGATCCAAATCCCATGTTACCTTAACCAATAATAAATCCATTTAAATATACAGATATACTATTGTACACATAGCTGGCCTCAATAATATCCCCATTTATATCTACATGTAATTCACCAATGAATGTTGAGAATCATATGGATTCAATAATATTTATAATTTAAGACCAAAACCCATTCCAGTTATGAGTCAAATGAAGCATCCCTTATCCTTTTTCGGTGCCATTGTAGATATTTGGAAGCATCGGGGCAGTCTCTGCCGGCTTGGATTTGGGGAAGGAAGGACCTTTAGTTCACATCGGGTCATGCATTGCTTCACTGCTTGCCCAAGGAGGACCTGATAATTATCGAATCAAGTGGCCGTGGCTTCGCTACTTCAACAATGACAGGGATCGTCGAGACATCATCACTTGCGGGTCTTCTTCGGGTGTTTGCGCAGCCTTCCGTGCCCCCGTGGGTGGTGTATTGTTTGCTCTTGAAGAGGTGGCGACGTGGTGGAGAAGTGCTCTCCTCTGGAGAACCTTCTTCAGCACAGCAGTAGTTGTGGTGGTCCTGAGGGCTTTTATGGAAATTTGTAAAACCGGGAAATGCGGGCTTTTCGGGCGAGGAGGACTAATAATGTTTGATGTCAGCAATGTTAGTGTCCAATACCATCCTTTAGATCTTGTTATTGTGACAGCAATCGGCATCGTTGGTGGAGTACTGGGGAGCCTCTACAATCACCTTCTTCATAAGGTCCTCAGACTCTACAATCTCATCAACCAGTAAGAAATCTCATCCAAATAGCGTGCTCAAATTTAAATAGAGATTATGCTATTGACACAAATTCTTGTTTCTTTGCAGGAAGGGAAAAATGCATAAGCTGATTCTCAGTCTAACGGTTTCACTCTTTACCTCAGTATGCCTATATGGTCTTCCATTTCTTGCGAAATGCCAACCTTGTAATCCCTCTGCAACTGAGACGTGCCCTACAAATGATCGATCGGGAAACTATAAACAATTCAACTGTCCAAGCGGCTACTACAATGACCTTGCCACTCTGCTTCTCACCACAAATGATGATGCTGTCAGGAACATCTTCTCCACCTACACTTCTAAAGAATTCCAGACCATGTCACTCCTCATTTTCTTTGCACTATATTGTGTGCTAGGGCTATTTACCTTTGGTATTGCGGTGCCTTCAGGTCTCTTCCTCCCTATCATTCTCATGGGCTCAGCTTATGGACGCTTGCTCGGTCTCGTCATGAGTTCTTATACCAGCATTGACGAGGGGCTTTATTCGGTGCTTGGTGCAGCCTCACTCATGGCTGGTTCTATGAGGATGACTGTATCGCTCTGTGTCATATTTCTTGAACTCACCAACAACCTCTTGCTGCTTCCAATTACAATGATAGTTCTGCTGATAGCGAAAACAGTTGGAGACAGCTTCAATCCAAGTATTTATGAGATTATATTGGAACTTAAAGGGCTTCCTTTCCTGGATGCAAATCCTGAGCCATGGATGAGGAATCTCACGGTAGGCGAGCTTGCAGATGCCAAACCGCCAGTCGTTACTCTCAACGGAGTGGAAAGGGTGTCTCGGATTGTGGATGCCCTCAAAAACACCACTCATAATGGGTTTCCTGTTGTAGATGAAGATTTTGTTCCACCGGTGGGACAGGCCAGCGGGGCAAGGCAAGTCCATGGGATTGTGTTGAGAGCTCATCTCATTCAGGCAATCAAGAAGAAGTGGTTCCTGCAAGAGAAAAGGAGAAGAGAAGACTGGGAAGTACGAGAGAAGTTTACCTGGGTTGAACTGGCAGAGCGTGCAGGGAAGATCGAGGAAGTGCCGGTGACAAGGGCAGAAGCGGAAATGTACGTTGATCTGCATCCTCTGACCAATACTACACCTTATACAGTCATCGAAAGTATGTCTGTAGCTAAAGCTTTGGTGCTCTTCCGGCAAGTAGGGCTCCGCCACTTGCTCGTCGTTCCCAATTATCAAGCTGCTGATGTAAGTTTCTAATGAGCATTTCACTATAGTTTCAAATCATACATTAGTAACCTATTTTATTTTCTATGACAGAACTAGAAAGACGTTATTTTAGCTTTTAAATAAGAAATCTGATCTATTCAAGCAGAAGTGAGGAGCTTTTCATAGAGCAAATACACACAGCCTATCTTATAATTAATATGCGTTCATTTTTACAGGTACCTCCAGTGATTGGCATCCTGACCAGGCAAGACTTGCGGGCACACAACATATTGGCTGCCTTTCCTCATGTGGCTACAAAGAGCAGAGCAAAAGCGAACTAAAGAATTATTCAAATAAATGATGAAACCAAGTTTCTCAGATCATCGATTTTCCTATATTCCATTCATTTTTGCCCAGAGTTCCCCATTCTTTCTTCAAATTTATAGGAGAATACCGAGGCACAGAGATTGATATGTACTACTGCTCATTTGTAAGATTCTCCCCCTCATCTCATGTTCTTCAAATTGATATATATTTTGTAATAGTGCTTATCAGAAGCCGACTCCACCTGGTGTGGGATTAAGGCTTGTTTGATTGATTGATAGTGCCTATCAGAAGTCTTTAATGCACATCACTTTCAGATTTTTCATCTTCTTTTGTGCAATATAACCAAAACTCTTCAGTGGATCATATTGATAGCTAATGTTAACTACTTAAATTCACAAATCAGCATTTTTCATGATGGCTATTCTTCTAGCCTAAATTCTATTTCTTGGTGTCAAGAGCCTAGAATCTCACAAATGCAACCCTAATTTAGTATGACAATTCATTAGTAACCACAAAGCGTGAATCTAATATATACATAAATACATTTTGAAGACGGTAAAGCAAGTAATCTGTTCATATGTAACTTAAAAGAAATTTGCTTTCTAAAGCAGATGCATAAAGCCATAAAATATTTTCTTCATGATGTGATGTACAACTGCATCAGAAGTAGGCCTCAAAGTTTGCTGAGTTGAAAGAAAGGATGCCGTTATACGATAATTTTCTTGTCCACAAACAGTTATGGTTGGATGTCAATATTTGCAAAATTAAACAAAGAGTTTCTTTTAATGCCTAACAGCTCGAGGTCAAAGACCTATAATTTTTTTAGGTGAAAACAAAGATTACGTAAGGAGTCAAAAGGTGATTAATGAAGCAAATCAAAGCGCATTGCAACTCATTTAAGATTAAGAAGCAATTACCGCTCACTTCCAGTAAATATAATAACTTAATGCTTAATAAGAACTTATATTGGATCAAAGAAAGCCGCAGTTCTTTAAAATGACATATCAAACTCAAGTAAAACAAGTATAACAAAATATTGGAGAAATATAATAGTAATGAAGTGGAAACCGATCCCGGGCTATCAAAAGTGAAGGAAGAAATTCGAAAGCATCAGAAAACCAAAAGAATGGGCGCACGTTAGCTACAAGGCTGAAAGGCACAGTGGGCGCACGTTAGCGACGAGGCGGTTGTTGAGTTGAGGCAGACGAGTCGAGACTGGGAGGGGGAGGAATGATAGAGGATTCCGGCAGACTATTGTGATGTGATCGGCGTGGAATTAGCTATTAATGAAGTGGCGGGAACCGGGAATGGATAAAATGGGCCCAATAATTGGCCCATACACATGGCCGGCCTTAATAATTTTAGGCCCAAGCCAAATTGTAAATTTAAAATTTATGGTTTCTATGCCAAATTGTGTATTGAGAAGTAAATATTTACGAGGCCTTAGACCAACATAAATGTATATATAATTTTTTATAATTTTCCAGGCCCTAGCGGCTGCCTAGTTCACTTTCACACTAAGACCGGCTATGATCAATAACAAGACTGGCCTTAATAATTTTAGGGTCCTAAGCCAAATTGTAAATTTAAAGTGTACGGATTTCTATACCAAATTGTGTATTGAGAAGTAAATATTTACGAGATCCTAAACCAACATAAATGCATGTATATTTTTTTATAATTTTCCAGGGCCTTAAACGGCTGCCTAGTTCGAGGCCAGCTATGCCCATACATCCATATGCTACAATTAACGGCCCGTTCTTAGGGAAATAAGCATGTTTGTTTTTTACAAATTTTTCCAATAAAATAAAAGAGGTCATCTTTACCACCAAAATGTACTCAATCATTATAATTTCTATCCCCAGAAGACGAGCATTAGAAAATTAAATATGTCTGATGTTAAGTGGGGAAAGAAACCATTGGTGCCTAGTTTTTTTTTAAAAAAATTAGCTTACATTTAATAAATAGAAAAACATCACTAGGATAAGTCATTTGTCACCGTTGGTGTCTAGTTATTAGTTATTACAGATGTTTTATTTATATTACAGCAACATTCTGCAACTATGATTCCTTATTGCTCTTCATCCTTGAGGTCTACTTGCCTCCATTAATGGTTTCCGGTGAACTTTTCTTGCAAACAAACTCCAATCTTTGATAACACACTAGCAATTTTATATTTCATTTCATCAATGAATTTGAAATAAGCTAGTCTCCAAGATTGCTTTATAGCCAAACTCCCACAAACTCCCCAAAATCCCACA